>ML664175.1:155810-280693 GCA_007570785.1 Antilocapra americana | reverse complement strand
ATGATGTATGATTTTTTTAATGTGTTGTTGGATTCTATTTGCTAGAATTTTGTTAAGTATTTTTGCATCTAAGTTCATCAGTGATATTGGCCTGTAGTTTTCTCTTTTTGTGGCATCTTTGTCGGGTTTTGGAATTAGAGTGCTCTTTAGTTCCTCTTCACTTTCTGCCATTAGAGTGGTATAATCTGCATAACTGAGGCTGCTGATATTTCCTGTGGCCATCTTGATTCCAGCCTGTTAGTCATCCAACCCAGCATGTCACATGATGTACTGTGCATATAAGTTACAAAAGCAGGGTGACAATGTACAACCTTGTTGTACTCCTTTCCCAATTTGGAACTAGTCAGTTGTTTTCTGCCTAGTTCTAACTGTTGCTTCTTGGACCACATTTTGTCAGAACTCTCCACTGTGACCTGGCTGTCATGGGTGGCCCTGCATAGCATGGCTCATAGTTTTATTGAGTTATGCAAGCCCCTTTACTACAACAAGGCTGTGATCCATGAAGGAGTGATATCAACAGCTTTTGAAAATCAAATTGAGAAAAAAATGATGTAAAAATATGCAAAGAAAACAATATTAAGTAAAATAAATACCAGAAAAGACTATCTACATATTAGAGTCCTACTAACCACCTTCTAAGGTTCATATGAGGATTAAACTTGTTATTATATATAAAACACTTAGTAGACATTAGAGCCTTAGGTAAGTATTCATACATGATAACTTTTATGACAGCTTTTTATTATTGCTTGTATTATCATGTAGAAGGAGGATTTACATTTTTTACTGTTCATGTGGTTGTCATCTTTTCTACTACAGTATGTAATCTTTGGCTGTCATTCATATTGCAGATTTGCTTGTATAGGTACCTCTTTTTTATTCAACATCTCTACTTAGGCAAGAGTATCACAGATGAGTATGATGTTTTAAGTCTAGCCTACTTATCAGACTTGAGAATTTCCTCAGAGGTTGCTTTGTGATTGAAACTGAGAGGAATACTCTTTATCAGCAGGCACTGTTGACCAGTTTGTCAAAAGCACACTAGATAGAAAGGACTTGAATTGCACAGTTGTTTGGGGAAGGCTCTTGCAACCTGTACCATCATTAGTCAGGAAGAAGTTGTTCTTATATTAATCAAGCCCCCTAAGCATGTTGACAAGGATAATAATTCTTTCCCAATGCACTCGTATTGTTTCATGTAAAACAAAGCTTTGGGAAAGAATGCACATTTTTAATAGAAGCTATAATTCTATGTGAAGTGTTATCTGAATAGTTTGCACAAGAAATGAAGTTATAGAACTTATTCCACAGAGGAATCAAGGAGGAAACGAAATCATCAAGGAAACAAAGCCAAAGTCCTATCATCCTTTGCAACAGAGGTTTGTAAGGACTCAGTGAACCTTGCAGAACTTCTGTCCAGGGCTTCTCTTGTGGCTCAGATGGTAAAGAACCCATCTGCAATGCGGGAGACCTGGGTTTGATCCCTGGGTTGGGAAGATCCCCTGGAGAAGGGAGCAGCTACCCACTCCAGTATTCTGGCCTGGAGAATGGCATGGACTGCATAGTCCATGGGGTTGCAAAGAATCAGACATGATTGAGCAGCTTTCACAACTTCTGTCCATAAGTCCACAGGCTTTTGTTTTGCTCTAAAGAGAACTAGTATTATTAATTTGTAATTAATCTGATTACATAGCCTTATAAAAAATAAACAACACTATAACCACCAAATCCTTCAGGTATTAATATATAGTTTTTAAAAATGACAAGTCACTAATGTAAAAAGGATATATAGCTTCATGGATAACTTTCACCACGTTGGATATGAATGATTAATAAATCTTATTTGAGCTAGTACAGTTCACTTGCCATCATATTGACTCCATGAGATATGTAAAATTCTGCCTCAATTTATTTAAACATATCAAAAATATATAACTTTCCTAGGTAAGTTTTTGGTCCTTGCATTCTCTAGAAAATTACCAGAGGCTTGAGAAGGGCTGAGGTTTATTCTAGTTAGAGCCCTCCAGGGAGCAGAACTATGTCTCCTTGTTTAACTCTAACTTCTTTTGAACACCTAGCCATCACTGGATCTCATAGGGAAAATATAAAATCCCCAATCAATTTAGAAATAGATTTAGACCCAGAAGATAGCCAATTAATGCATCTCAACTTTTCAGAAAGCCTGAGTACAAGCAAGTAGCCCCCAAGGCCCCAAGTAATGATTGCTATTTCCAACTTCATTCAGGAGAAAAAAAAGCTGGAAGCAGCCTTGATTCCAAAAGTGTTTCAGGCCACTGATTTTTATCACCCAGGTAAGAGTCGTTTGCAACTAATGTGTAGAATCATAGCCTCTTAGAGCTACAAGCATCCATAGAGAAAATCCAATCTAGAGCTCTCATTTTACAGATGAGCAGACTGAGGCCTATAGAGGTTTGGGGACTTGTCTGAGGTCACATACTTGTTAATAGCTCAGCTGGGATATTGATCAAATGTACCATTTCTAAAAGGCTTAATGGTGCTTGAAAAGCAATTGATTCTCCTAAGTAGTACAAACGCTTCCCTTCAGTGTTACTTGCACTATTGTTTGTAGAAAGTACAAAATTGTATTTCAGCCCAGCTCCCTCTTGAGACAAATGAAAATTAATATTAAAGACAAAAGGTTTTTTTGTTTAGAATTGGATGCTGCTTCAAGCAAAGCAGGGCTTAAAACAATTCTACTGATGAGTGTCTCATGCTCACTTCCAGGAGCAAGGATAGGAGTCGGGAGAAAGATGCCTGCCAAGATCATGGATAAAAGAGATTGAAGGGCCTTGAGTGCTTTTCTCTCAGAGGCAGAAAAAGCCCCTTTCTTATTTTGAAGAGTATAACTGCAACTTGGCTTCTGGATTCAGGGGTACCTTCTCCCTGGTTTACTGACTATGGCAGATTTGGGAGACTCTTTGGCACTCGGTGTCCAAATACTTATCCTTTGTACCTCTGTTTATGTTGGAGAATAGGATAGCATCTGGGCAGGAAAAAAAAGTGATAACTGTTACCATTTAAAAAATAACTATGATATCTGGAGTCATATCAAAGGAATAATCAGGCATAATTAAAAATATGTATATATAGACAATAAAACCCCACATCTTTGACACAGCCTGGTTATAATTTAGTTGAAGCAGTTTGATTACTGGAGTCATGTTAGTAACGAGACTAGCAATATATTCTACAGGTTTAGAGGGTGTCGATAAAATGGGTACCTTGTGGAAAAGCAATGTACAGCAGAGTAAGAGAGGTCTCAGCTTCTCTGTTCCACCCTTAATTGAATTAGAATTTTCAACTGAGAAGGAAAGGGTAGAATCACAGTCTCACGTTTGGTCTCCAATAAGCACAAAAGCTGGAATATTAGGTAGGATTTCACTGTCATTGTTGCCATTGCCCACTGTTCCTGAGAACAAACCAGCATAGGCCAGAGAAAGGGAAGTTTATCTGTGTAAGAAGTCAGCAGTTTGCAGGGCATGGGTCCGTGTAGAGGAGGTGAGAAATTATTACAGCTGCTCCATTGCATTGCTTTCTCGGCTGTAAATGAGGCTTCTCATTAATGAATCATGCACACAGACTGCCAGGGTCTCAGCATTAATTGGCACTAATGGGAACATCTTATGGTTGAAGGGAGAGCTATGGGAACCACTTTAAGTCTGATTATATTTGGAAGGGAGCTTGAACAATTTACTTTTTCCATGAAACTCTGGAGCAGCCGTACACAGCATGCTTTTATTCCAAACCACAAATAAATCTGCAGAAAATCTATCGAGTTCTTCATGAGAGAGATAGAATATCAACAAGTGTTTCAGTGAGATTTTCCTTTCTGCGCCATGCATGGCCCCGACAGAGAGTGCTTGAAAATGCTTTTGAGTGTACCATGCATGCTAAGGCCTAATGCAGTGTATGTAATTTGTTTTATTCCTTTGAGATCATTCAGCAGGGAGTCAGTGCAAGTTAGCCCTGAGGATATTTTGACCAATAAATTTGTCTAAAAAATGTGTTTTTCCATGATAGTGCACTGTTATTCCAACAAAATAGGCTGAGGCAGAAGTTTCATCTGAGCTGCCTAGAATGTTTTCCCCATTAAGTGGAAATGATTTGTATCATTTCTTTTTTAGCCCCCACAAAAGAATCCCTTGTAATTAGTTTTGTGATGTTTGGCATTAAGGAATGGATATTCACAATGTTGGTATAGATCAGATCTTTTCAGATCATGGAGTAAAAGGGTAAATTCCACTTCCCAGAACACCTTAAGTCCATACTACACTTAAGAGTAAATAGGAAGAAGGCATGACTACCTTCAGCTGGGTGCACCCACACAAAGGCACAGTTTGCAGACCCCACTGGCTTCTTCTGTCAGGTGCTCTGGTGCAATGCACAATGTGTACAAGGTAAATAATAGTGTAGACATCTTCTTTGTGAATGTTAGCACCTCTCTAACCCAACAATGAGTCAGTGGAAGGGACGCAGAACAAGCAAGTTGATCTTATAAAGAAAAACGTAGGGCTGAGAGATGGTGTGGAACAGCTCTATGAGGGAGACACAATAATAACATAATTTTTAGTAGGGGAGAATGTAATAGAAAATTTAAGATCCAATATCCCTAAAAGCTATTGGTTTTCACATTTTCAATACAATTTTATATGTATACATATAAATAAACAAACACTATGACAGCAACCAGGACTTCTGTAAAATTTCATCATACAGATTCTGTGCAGAACGCTTCATCAATAGGCTTAGACAGTAAAGAATCGGCCTGCAGTGTGTGACACCTGGGTTCGATCCCTGGATTGGAAAGATCCCTGGAGAAGGGAAAGGCAACTCATTTCAGTATTCTTGCCTGGGGAATCCCCATGGACAGAAGAGCCTGGTGGACTATAGTCCATGGGGTCACAAAGAGTTGGACACAACTGAGCTACTAAGTATACAGCACATAATTCATTTTAAAAGCATGTGATTTCAGAAAACTGTTTAAACTATTAATGAAAAACTGTGTGGGTTTTTCAGACACTTAAGATACTCAAATCAATCCAGTCTTTCTTCTGAATATCAACCTGAGTTACACAGGTTAAGATGAAGACCCTTCACATTGTGTTGAAGTTATGCTGAAATTTCCATGTGAATTGGCAATGTATTCAGTTCAGTTCAGTTGCTAAGTCTTGTCTGACTCTTTGTGACCCTATGGACTGCAGCACACCAGACTTCCCTGTCCATCACCAACACCTGGAGCTTGCTCAAACTCATGTCCATCGAGTCAGTGATGTCATCCAACCATCTCATCCCCTGTCATCCCTTTCTCCTCCCTCCTTCAATCTTTCCCAGCATCAGAGTCTTTTCCAATGAGTCAGTTCTTCGTATCAGGTGGCCAAAGTATTGGAGTTTCAGCTTCACCATCAGTCCTTCCAATGAATATTCAGGACTGATTTCCTTTAGAATAGACTGGTTGGATGTCCTTGTTGTCCAAGGGATTCTCAAGAGTCTTCTCCAATACCACAGTTCGAAAGCATCCATTCTTTGGCACTCAGTTTTCTTTATAGTCCAACTCTCACATCCATACATGACAATGGAAAAAACATGGCTTTGACTAGATGGATCTTTGTTGGCAAAGTAATGTCTCTGCTTTTTACTATGCTGTCTAGGTTGGTCATAGCTTTTCTTCCAAGGAGTAAGCATCTTTTAATTTCATGGCTACAGTCACCATCTGAAGTGATTTTGTAGCCCCCCAAAATAAAGCCTACCACAGTTTCCACTGTTTCCCCGTCTATTTGCCATGAAATGATGGGACCAGATGCCATGATCTTAGTTTTATGAATGTTGAGTTTTAAGCCAACTTTTTCACTCTCCTCATTCACTTTCATCAAGAGATTCTTTAGTTCTCTTTTGCTTTCTGCCATGAGGGTGATGTCATCTACATGTCTGAGGTTATTGATATTTTTCCTAGCAATCTTGATTCTGGCTTGTGCTTCATCCAGTCCAGCCTTTTGCAAGATATACTCTGCATATAAGTTAAATAAGCAGGGTTTCAATGTATAGCCTTGACGTCTCCTTTCCCGATTTGGAACCAGTCTGTTGTTCCATGTCCAGTTCTAACTGTTGCTTCTTGACCTGCATACAGATTTCTCAGGGGGGAGGTAAGGTGGTCTGGTAGTCCCATCTCTTTAAGAATTTTCCACAGTTTGTTGTGATCCACATGGTCAAAGGCTTTGGAATAGTCAATAAAGCAGAAGTAGATGTTTCTCTGGAACTCTCTTGCTTTTTCGATGGTCCAACAGATATTGGCAATTTGTTCTCCAGTTCCTCTGCCTTTTCTAAATTCAGCTTGAACATCTGGAAGTTCATGGTTCGTGCACTGTTGAAGCCTGGCTTGAAGAGTTTTGAGCATTAATTTGCTAGTGTGTGAGATGAGTGCAATTGTGCGGTGGTTTGAACATTTTTGGGCATTGCCTTTCTTTGGGAATGGAATGAAAACTGATTTTTCCCATTGTATTGGGTTAGCCAAAATGTTCCTTTCGGTTTGTCTCTAAGCTGGTACAGAAAAATCTGAACGAACTTTTTGGCCAACCCAAACTTCCTCTGACTCAGCCTGCCATCATCACAAGTATTTCTGTCTCCAAGATCAGCTGCATCAAGATGGCTTACCATCTATATCATGTTTGTGAAAACACCTGCTAACCAAGCAGATTAATACATTCAAAGCAGGAACTCTCATCATCCTTGCTGTCCACTAAGAACCTCAGTTTGTAGCACCTTCTTGCAAGCTGCCAAATCAATGCATGACTCTCAGGTAACCAAGATTCTTCAAGACAAGCCAATAAAGAATAAATAAAGCCATCATCCCAATTCTGTAAAAAAAGTCTGTTTCTCCAAACCAGTTACACACTTGTTATTAGTTAACAAGTAACTAGTTATTGCTGACTGTTTCATTCTTCTAACAGTATGAAGCAAGGGAAGAAAACCAATGTGTGTATAATCTATCCTAGGACTTTCATTTATAGCTGATCCAACAGCCCCTTCTACACCTAACATTTCACCCAGACAAGATTTTTTACAACTCTCTTCATCTTCAGCTTTTGGAAGAATGGATATTTATCCCAGGATAGAGGAAATGATTACTTATTTTACGTATTTTAAAAGCTTGATTCTGTTACTACCCAGCTGCTGAGATTTCCAGTGACTGTCTATCCATACACTCTTGAACAATTGAAAACTATGCCACTTGTTGCTGTTGCCTCTGAAGTTTAGGGAATGATCCATCAGGAACAGGTTTTTATTCTGAAAGTGAAATGGTCATACTTTGCTTCCTTTTCAAATTCTTTGGGTCATTGTGAGTTACCACATCTGGATATAGAGCTGCTTCAATCTAGACTGGCCTCAGGGATTCTTGAGGTATCCTTGGGGGCACAGAGGGACCTAAATTTTCTGTCAAATTGCAGGGCTTCACTGACAACAGCCTGGACATCAACTCATCCACTGTGTACTCCACTGGTACCTGTGCCATGGTTTTCAACTTGTCCAACTTGGCCAGTCCTGCTCAGCTCATGTGCCAAGTCTAGGTTGGTCACTGCACAAGCACACAAATAGACACTTTTGGCAGAGAGCTGAACAAGAAGTAGGCCTTAGCAGCTAAATTATATATGAGTAAACCTGTTGATTGTATCAAAGTTAAAGCTCCAGTGGTGTAATGAGAATTGTGAGTTTAGTTCCTTGAGGAAGTGGTGATCAACATTCCCCAAAACTATTTATATCTTTAATCAATAGAATCCTAATCAATTTTTTCTACAGTTCACTCATTGTCAGAAGTAAATATTTTCTTCCAGATCATGTAATTTATTGCTGGAAAATAATGTAGGAATCTTTTAATTCTACTCCTTCATTTCACAGATGAGAAATCATGTGTACAGCTCAGTGATGCATAATAATGACAGAGACTGGTCTAGAATCTAGGTCTCAGGATAAAAAGTCTAATTCACTTTCTATCTATGCCATGCTACATGCCAGAAACACACACCCATCTCCCTCATTCATGAGGTAATTTTAAGTCTGATATTCTGCATCTGGTACATCCTATCTATACCCTTCCCACATGAATAGTTTTAACTTATGCCCTCTCTGTAGCTTTTGAGGATAGTTGACACTCATGAATGACAATGGAAATTACATTCCTCTTGATTAAGGATTTGTTTTAGCAGACCTCTAAGTTTTCTTTCATCTTAGGATCTAGTTTTACAAGAATGGCAACCTCTCTCTCTTTTGCTTATTTAATTACCCTTTCTTTCTCTATTCTTGCATCTTTCTTAAGGGACAATATAAAGACTTGTCTTTTATGGTTTTCAGTCTAGCACCCTACTCCCACATCCCCATCCCTCCCTCAACTTTATATATTATACCCACATGCTTTCTTACATATAATATTGTGCTGATATACTGGATGTAACAGTACATTAAAATTAGTCCTCTGTGGCTCCTTAAATTAAGCCTAGTGGATCCAATTAGAATTTGATGCTACTTTAGTAAAGCTGTGCTTAAAATTACTGTACTGATGAAAGTCTCATAATTACCTTTGGGAGCATCTTCTATTTGTGACTGGACTACTTATGAAATCCTGAGCAATTGCCAGACCAACAGGCCCCTTCTGGGAAAAGCTGCCAAGGCAGATTGCTATGCAAAAGTAGCCAAGGTTTTTGGAATGTGACTTTAAGGATCTGATTACAACTGATTGAACCAAGGATTGTTAGTCAAAGGAATATATTTATTGACTTAACATTGGACTAGCAGCCTATAAGATGGCCAGCGAGGTTTCTCTATATTTTTTAGTGAATAATAATACCTTTTGTCTAGAAGAGAGTTAATATAAGATATAGCAGTAGGGGTGGTAGATACCAATATTAGAGGGAAAATAAAGTGGGAAAATCAAATAAATAACCTATTTGTCCCAAACATTTTGTCTTCCAAGTCATGATGGCCAAGTAGGAAATATTTGGGTTTTAGAGTTAGGTAGATTTGGGTTCAAAGATTTCATATTCTCTTTGAGTCTCAATTTTCTTCTTTTAAAAATAGGAACAGTAATAATTTCTTCAAAATATCATTAAAAATATTAAATGATAAAGTGTTTTAAAAGACAGAACATAGTATATATCAAATAGACAAATATCCAACAAATGGCAGCAAATAAGGGAAGAGCTCATGAATTACTTGAACAGATTAAATGAGGTAACATGTGCTATGCTCCAGACACAGCATAGGCATCTATTTATAGTAAATGTTCCTTCTGTCCCATGTGATTCCAGGAAGTATAAAGACTTCCTTTAAATATCAAAGTAGATTTGAATTTCTGGTCTTCATTTGTTCGTGTACTCAAGAAATGTTTAGTGAGAATCTGCCATATGCCAGACTAGAATAGAAAGATAAATCAGAAAGAGTTCTTGATAACTGAAAGTGCATAGTATGGATTTCAGAGAGACAGGAAAGTAAGCAAATGACATTTTAACGTAGTGAGTGCTATAACAGGGTATTCTGGTAGTATGCCTGGTTATCCAAATCTTTGAAGATTAAAATCAATACATCAAGAAGCATAAATTCCTCTCCCAGAAACCAATCAGAAGGGTATACAATGACTGGAAATGCAAACCAGCTCCTGCATGTAAGAGGTACTAAAAAGAAATCTACAGTGTCTGTGAATGCTAAGAAGAGAGGAAACATATCTGGCTAGCAAAATTCAAAGGAGATGCCCATCAACAAGAAAACAAAAGCTTTCCTCCAACACCATCTGGCAAAAGAAAGGTCTGAGTTAATAGTAAAATAGCATCTTGTGCATTATAGCTTCTATTCTGACGTTTCCTGTGTTTCCCCCTTTTTTAGATGAGGCTGAAATGAGAATATTAGCTGCATTCATCTCTCCATTCATCCAAATCCTCACTCCCTGTAAAGCACCCCATATGTGAAAGAAAAGCTTTAAAAATACATAATGCTTCTATTTTCATCTACTTCCAGAAATAAGCACTATAAATTATGCCCAGCCACCAAGTAATATTATTGAGCATCTGTTCATGGCATTTAAATGTCTAAAGGGGCTAAGGTTATTTAGTTGAGAAAGGAGAAAACCAGAAGTAGCATTTGTGACAGTCTATTATTCAAAGGGCAGTAAACAACTATTTATCATATCCTCTTAGGAATGAGTAAGAGAAAAGAAGCTTGCAAGTATAAGAACTTCTTCAATATGAAGCTTACAATAAAACAGTGAAATAGTTATTTCTACTCATCTATAATTACAATTATACATATATGCCTATATACCTAAAGAACTATAGAACCAGGATATCCCAAATTTTATATCAAAGAGAAAAATTGGGGGAGAACAACCAGAAAGTTTGAGAATCATGTTACTTCATAAACATATATATTTTAAAGTTAGCTACAAATCTATTTTACTCAATCAACAAGTATTCATTGTGTAAATAATGTTATCAGACCAAGTATTTGAAGGATTACAAAAAGTCTAAATTGTAATCCTTGCACTGAAGAAGTTTATAGTCTGTGGGAGACAAAGTAAGTAGATGAAGTGGTAGAAAATATAATTCTATTTACGATTATATTCTGTAGTGGTTGTATGATGTAGATGGCAACATTGCAGGTGTTCTGAAGATAACAGGCTTAGATTAGTTTGGAAGTCTTATATTAGCTTGGAGGCAGAGAAACTTAAATTGATATTTTATATTTTAAAAAAAATTTGTACAATTTTTAAGGTTACATTTCATTTACAATTATTACAAAATATAAGTTATGTTCCTCAAGTTGTACAGTAACCGTGTAACCTGTCTTATACCAAACAGTTTGTTCCTCCCATTTCCTCATGCTTATATAACCACTCCCCACCTCCCTACTGGTAACTATTAGCCTGTTCTCTATATCTGTAAGTTTATTTCTTTTTGTAATATTCACTAATTTCTTTTTTTTCAGTTTCTACATGTAAATGATATCATACAGTACTTGCCTTTCTCTATCAGATTGATTTCCTTTAGCATAATGTCCTCCAAATTCACCCACATTGCTACAAATGGGGGAAATCCATTTTTATGGCTGTCTAGTATTTCACTGTATACATTAATACATACACCATCTCTTCTTTATCTGTTTGTCTGTTGATGTACACTCAGGTTGCTTTCATATCTTGGCAATTACAAACAATGCTGCTTTGAACATTGAGGTGCATGTATCTTTCAAATTAGTGTTTGTTCGTTTGATGTCTACCCAAGAATGGAGTTGCTAGATCATACAATAGTTCTGGGGCTTTCCAGGTGACACTAGTGGAAAAGCCCAGCCTGCAAATACAGAAGACATAAGAGACACAGATTCTATCCCTGTGTTGGGATGATCTCATGGAGGAGGAAATGCAACCCACTCCAGTATTCTTGCCTGGAGATTCCCATGGACAAAGGAGGCTGGTAGGCTATAGTCCAAAGAGTTGCAAAGAGTTGGACAAAACTGAAGCAACTTAGCATGCACAGTAGTTCTATATAGTTGTTTTGAGGAAGTTCAGTTCAGTCACTGAGTTGTGTCCGACTCTTTGCGACCCCATGGACTACAGCATGCCAGGCCTCCTTGTCCATTACCAGCTCCCAGAGTTTACTCAAACTCATGTCCATCGAGTCGGTGATACCATCTAACCATCTCATCCTCTGTCATCCCATTCTCTTCCCACCTTCAATATTTCCCAGCATTAGGGTCTTTTCCAATGAGTCAGTTCTTCACATCAGGTGGCCAAAATATTGGAGTTTCAGCTTCAGCATCAGTCCTTTTAATGAACATTCAGGACTGATTTTCTTTAGGATGGGAAGGTTGGATCTGGTTGGATCTCCTTGATGTCCAAGGGACTCTCAAGAGTCTTCCCCAACACCACAGTTGAAAAAGCTTTCTTCAGCACTCAGCTTTCTTTGTAGTCTGACTCTCATATCCATACATGACTACGGAAAAAACCAAAGCTTTGAATAGACAGACTTTGTTGGCAAAGTAATGTCTCTGCCTTTTAATATACTATTTAGGTTGATCATAGCTTTTCTTCCAAGGAGCAGTTGTCTTTTAATTTCATGGCGTCAGTCACCATCTGCAGTCACAATGCAAACTAGTACAGCCACTATGGAAAACAGTGTGGAGATTCCTTAAAAAACTGCAAATAGAACTGCCATATGACCCAGCAATCCCACTGCTGGGCATACCCCCAAAATAAAGTTTCTCACTGTTTTTGAGAAAACCATCATACAATTTTCCATAGTGGCTGTACCAATTTACATTCCCACTCACAGTGTGTAAATGTTCCCTTTTCCACATCCTTACCAGTGTTCACTGTTGTTGTTCACTCACTCAGTCATGTCCGAGTCTTTGCGACCCCACAACTGCAGCTCACCAGGCTTCTGTGTCCTTCACCATATCCTGGAGCTTGCTCAATCTCTTGTCCAGTGAGTTGGTGATGTTATCTGACCATTTCAGCCTCTGTTGTCTCCTTCTCCTCCCGCCTTCAATATTTCCCAGCATCAGGGTCTTTTCCAATGAGTCAGTTCTTTACATCAGGTGGCCAAAGTATTGCAGCTTCACCTTCATCATCAGTCCTTCCAATGAATGTTCAGGATTTATTTCCTTTAGGATGGACTGGTTTAATCTCCTCACAGCCCAAAGGACTCTCAAGTCATCTCCAACACCACAGTTCAAAAGCGTCAAATCTTTGGTGCTCAGCCTTCTTTATAATCTGGCTCTCACATTCATACATGACTATTGGAAAAACCATAGCTTTGGCTGTATAGACCTTTGTTAGCAAGTAATGTCTCTTCTTTTTAATACACTGTCATAGCTTTTCTTCCAAGAAGCAAGTGTCTTTTAATTTCATGGCTGAAGTCACCAACTGCAGTGATTTGGGAGACCAAGAAGATAAAGACTGTCACTGTTTCCATTGTTTCTTCATCTATTTGCCATGAAGTGATGGGACCGGATGCCATGATCTTAGTTTTTTGAATGTTGAGATTTAAGCCAACTCTCCTCTTTTACCTTCAACAACTGGTTTAGTTCCTCTTCACTTTCTGCCATAAGGGTGGTATCATCTACATATCTGAGGTTACTGATGTTTCTCCCAGCAATCTTGATTTCAGCTTGTGTTTTATCCAGCTCGGTATTTTGCCTGATGCACTCTGCATAGAATAAATAAGCAGGGTGATAATACACAGCTTTGACGCACTCCTTTCCCAATTTAGAACCAGTTTGCTAATGCATGTTCAGTTCTAACAGTAGCTTCTTGACCTGCCTACAAATTTCTCAGGAGGCGGGTAAGGTCATCTGTATTCCCATCTCTTTAAGAATTTTCAACAGTTTGTTTTGATCCACATGGTCAAAGACTTTAGTAGAGACATTGAAGCAGAAGTAGATATTTTTCTGAAATTCTCTTGATTTACTATGATCCAGTGGATGTTAGCAATTTGATCTCTGATTCTTCTGCCTTTTCTAAATCCAGCTTGAATGAATGGAAGTTCTCAGTTCACATACTGTTTAAGCCTAGCTTGGAGAATTTTGAGCATTACTTTGCTAGTGTGTGAAATGAATGCAATTGTGCGGTAGTTGAATATTCTTTGACATTGCCTTTCTTTGGGATTGGAATGAAAACTGAACTTTTCCAGTCCTGTGGCCATTGATGAGCTTTCCAAATGTGCTGGCATGTTGAGTGCAGCATTTTCATTGCATCATCTTTTCAGATTTGAAACAGCTCAGCTGGAATTCCATCACAACATCTGTTATTTGTGTCCTTTTTAATGATGGCCATTCTGACAATTAAATTGTGATGTGGAGAAAAGTGAACCCTCTTACACTGTTGGTGGGAATGCAAACTAGTACAGCCATTATGGAAAACAATGTGGAGATTCCTTAAAAAACTGCGAATAGAACTGCCATATGACACAGCAATCCCACTGCTGGGCATATACACTGAGGAAACCAGAATTGAAAGAGACACGTGTACCCCAATGTTCATTGCTGCATTGTTTACAATAGCCAGGACATGGAAGCAACCTAGATGCCCATCAACTGACGAATGGATAAGATAGCTGTGGTACATATACACAATGGAATATTACTCAGCATTAAAAAAAAAATTCATTTGAATCAGTTCTACTCAGGTGGACGGAACCGGAGCCTATTATCCAGAGTGAAGTAAGCCAGAAGGAAAAACAACAATGCAGTATACTAACACATATATATAGAATTTAGAAAGATGGTAATGAGAACCCTGCATGTGATACAGCAAAAGAAACGCAGATGTATAGAACAGACTCATGGACTCTGTGGATGAGGGCAAGGGTGGGATGATAGGGGAGAATGGCATTGAAACATGTTAATTATCATATGTGAAATCAATTGCCAGCCCAGGGTTGATGCTCGGGGCCGGTGCACTGTGATGACCCAGGGGGAGGGAATTGGGAGGGACGAGGGAGGGGGGTTCTGGAGGGGGAGCATATGTATACCCATGGCGGTTTCATGTCAATGTATGGCAAAACCAACTCAATAAAGTAAAGAAAATTTAAAAAAATAAAAAAAAATAAAGTCCTTTCCAACTCTGAAAAAAAAATTGTGATATCTCATTGTTGTTTTGATTGGCATTTCCCTGGTGATTAGAGATATTGAGGATATTTTCATGAGCCTGTTTGCCATCTTCATGTCCTCTTTGGAAAAATATCTATTCAGTTCTTGTGCCCATTTTGCCCATTTTTAATCAGGCTTTTTTTTGAAGTTGTATGACCTGTTTATATATATTAAATATTAACTGCTTATCATTCATAGCATTTACAAATATTTTCTCCTATGTAGTATGTTGTCTTTTAATTTAGTCAATACTTTCCTTTGTTTATTTTTGGTTTTATTTCCTTTACTTAAGGAGACAGATCCAAAACCACAATACTGCATAAGAGTGTTCTGCCTATGTTTTCCTCTAGGAATTTTATAGAATCTGGTCTTACATTTAGGTCTTTAATCTATTTTGAGTTTACTTCTGTATATTGTGTTAGAAAATGTTCTAATTTCACTCTGTTACATATAGCTGTCCAATTTTTCACAGCTCCATTTTGTGAAGAGATTGTCTTTTCTCCATTGTACATTCTTGCCTGTCTTGTCATCTTATGTGCATGGCTTTATTCTTGTTCCATTGATCTATATGTATATTTTTGCATCAGTACCATACTATTTTCATTACAGTAGCTTTGTAGTATAGTCTGAAGTCAGGAAGCATGATTCCTCCAGCTCTATTCTCTCTTAAGATTGTTTTGGTTACTAGGGATCTTTTGTGTTTCCATACAAATTTAATTTTTTTTTGTTCTAGTTCTGTGAAAAATGCCATTGATAGTATGATAGGGATTTCATTGATTCCATAGATTGCATCTTGAGAGTCCCTTGGACTGCAAGGAGATCCAACCAGTCCATCCTAAAGGAGATCAGTCCTGGGTGTTCACTGGAAGGACTGATGGTGAAGCTGAAACTCCAATACTTTGGCCACCTGATGCAAAGAGCTGACTCATTGGAAAAGACTCTAATGCTGTGAAAGATTGGGGCAGGAGGAGAAGGGGACAACAGAGGATGAGACGGCTACATGGCATCACTGACTCGATGACATGGGTTTGGGTGGACTCCAGGAGTTGATGGTGGACAGGGAAGCCTGGCGAGCTGTAATTCATGGGGTTGCAAAGAGTCACACATGACTAAGCGACTGAACTGAACTAAACTGAACTGATAGATTGCCTTGGGTAATGTGGTAATTTTAACAATATTGATGCTTTCAGTCCAGGAACAAAATATATCTCTCCACTTGCTTATATCATCTTCAATTTCTTTGCAATGGGTTTGTCATATGTAGCCTCTATTATGCTGAGGTATGTTACCTCTGTGCCTGCAGACTGACCAAGATGGTGGAGTAGAAAAATGCTGAGTTCACCTCGTTTCATGAGCACACCAAAATCACAACTATCTTCAGAACAGCCATTGGTGAAGAAGACCAGAACCTATCAAAAAAGATCTTCTACAACTACAGATACAAAGAAGAAACAAAAACCAGACAGGTAAGAGGGACAGATCTACAATATAGTCATGTCCCATTCCCTTGGGTTGGTGACCCACAAACTGGAGTATAATATTGCAAAGGTTCTTCCATAAAAGTAAGAGTTCTGAGCTCCACATCAGGCTCTCAGGCTGAGGATCCTGAACTAGGAAGATGACCCCTCAGAGCATCTGGCTTTGAAGACCAGCAGGCTTTAATTTCTGAAGACCCACAAGATTGGGGAAATTAGAGACTTTACCCTTACAGGGTACATGCAAAACTCATGTGTACCAGGATCAGGGCAAAGGGACTAATTTGTTAGAAGCCTGAGTAAGAGCTACCTGCTGCTCTTTTAGAGCTTCATGAAGAAACAAGGCATGGCTATAGCTCACACTGAGGATCTAGACACTGGTGGAAGCCATATTTAGGAATGTTCTACCACATGAACACTGCCGCTGGTGGCTGCTACCTTGGGATTCACCCTGTAGCTCCTTAATGCCAAGACCTGACGCCACCCAACACCTGTAGGTGCCAGTGCTGAATACCTCAGATCAAACAACTAACTGGGCAGGGATACAATTCCCCCACCCCATCAGCAGCCAGAGTGCCTAAAGACTTTCTGAGTCTATAGCCACCTCTAGACACAACCTTAGATATGGCCCTGCCCACCAAAGGACCACAACCCAGCTCTACCCACCAGTATGCAGGCACCAGCTCTACCTTCCAGGAAGCCAGCCTTAGCCCCCAGAAGATCCTCACTCACCAAGGATCAGACACCAGATGCAAGAAAAAGATGATCCTTTGGTAAGCAAAACCAGCCTACCCATAGCAATTCAGATCCTACCCAGGGAGCAGTTGTGCCGTAGCCCTATCCACTATCAGGCCAATGCAAGCTTTGGAACAACACAGGGCCTGTACCCAAGTGAAAAGATTTCTGAATGATCATATTTAGAAAGAAAGAACCAGAAATAAATATGGAAAACACAGTGTAAGTATTGTTCTCATTCTGTCTATACCAAGCCAAAATAAAATGCAGAAATAAAAAAATATTGAATTAAGAAAATAAACTTAATAGTAGAAAAAAATTACAAAAGCACAAAGAGTTTATTTCTGTAATTTAATTCAGCATTTCTTCAAGGAGGCCAGAATTTGTCAATAAGCAAGTTGTCACTAATAGTAAGTTCCTGGAGAAGGCTGAAGAGCTGGCTGAAACAAATAAAACAGTAAATAGCATGACCAAGAAAAGGTAAATAGGATGCTGGAGCAAACAGTAGTAAAAAGGAATGACATAGGGAAGAATAAATAACAGTAACACTGAGAAAGCAATATTTTGGGATTGAACATAACAACAAGGAAATTAAATCTGGAGAGATAGGACATGAAAAAGAGAATAAGTTTAGTTTTCTCTTTCCTGCTTCTGCATCCAAGAGAAATAACTGTCAGCTACAAGTCATATAGACTCATGACCTCTGGTCTCTGACCCTATGATTTATGTTCTCTGAGCAGAGGTGTGACCCCTTCTCCATCTGAGAAAAATGAGGCAACATGGCTGGGTGGCTTCTGCCATTCATCAGGCAATGAAATGTGTCTGGTTCTCAATTTTCCATCTGCATTCTTGCTTCAGGCCAACTCAGGACTGGTCTACAGACTAATACAATGAATCAGCAGACACATTTTATTTACAATATATATACATTCAACTTATAAACCCTTTCTACTGAACCACAGAAGGCAAGCAGTTCCCAATTTAATTAACACACTTAAATTGCTGCGAGTCAGCAGACCCAGTTCATAATTGGCCAGAGCAGATCTGTCCTATTTGCAAAAAAGTTAACTCAGTGTAAAGGAAGAAGAGTTCTTTCATTTGTATTGAACCCTTTTGTCAATACTTGATACATAGAGGTGTCCATTTGTTAATGGGTATTTTTGCACATACAGAGCATCAAAAAAGGTATTTCCAGAAGAGCAGTGGAGAAGGAAATGGCAACCCACTCCTATATTCTTGCCTGGAGAATCCCAGGGACAGAGGAGCCTGGTGGGCTGCTGTCTATGGGGTCACACAGAGTCAGACACGACTGAAGCAACTTAGCAGCAGCAGCAGCAGCAGTCATAATTAGAGTACACATGCTCTCTTTGATGACATTTGAAGCAACAAAGAGACTGACTGGAGTCAGGGAGGGGAGGGAACTGGGGGTAGAATGTTGTTTTGTGAAGCTAAGACTGCTGGTAGCCAGAGTTGGCTCTGGCTTTTGGGGGCAAAGAAGACAGTCACCTCCCTTCTATAGAGGTGATTTGTTGAAAGGGCCCAAGAAATTCCCAGGGATTTCATGCTGCTTTGAAGCAACCTGCATTTCAAATGGATAGGAAAGGGAGAGGAGGAAATAGGTTTTGTTGCTAGGTCTCCCTAAGACTTGCCAAAATTTTGCCTCTTTCTTTGTGAACCCAATAACTGCCACAGCTGGGCTCCCCATTACTCTAAACAGGAAAGGCATGAATATGCCCAGTCCTTTTCAGTTTGCAAATGTGCTTTGGTAAGGGCAAACATGGCCATGTTTGTTCTCCCTAGGGAACAAGTCAGGCACGAAGTCCCTTTTGTTCAGACTAAGAACAATCTCCTCTTATTCCCAAGTCTCAGAGTGGCTGGCAACTTAATCTGGACATACGAACATGAATACCATCTAGAGAGGGAAAGGGCTAGGCTCTCTGAAGCTGTCCAGGAGTTTGTGTCTGTTTGAAGCCCCAGGAGATGTAGAGAGGCAGGTGATTCCTGGGAAAGGCACTCTTTAGGTGTGTAAGTCCATAAAGGAAGTCTCCCTGATATTCAGGAGAGCAGAGAGAGGATCCAGTAGTGTCTTTAGCCTTGGATTACAAAAGGAGTATGAGCTGAAAGAATGAGACATCTTAGATGCCATGGGAATATAAAAGTATAACTATGATGAGTGTGGGCTTCCCTAGTGGCTCAGATGATAAAGAATCCACCTGCAATGTGGGAGACTTGGGTTCAATCCCTGGGTTGGGAAGATCCCCTGGATAAGAGCATTGCAACCCACTCCAGTATTCTTGCCTGGAGAATCCCCATGGACAGAGGAGCCTGGCAGACTACAGTCCATAGGGTCACAAAGAGTCAGGCACCACTGAGCAACTTAGCACACAGCACATGTTAGAAGACAAGAGAGGAGGGTTCAAGACAGTGGCATAGGAAGATCCTGAAGTCCCCTCCTCTCAAGGATACTATAAATCTACAACTGCATATGGAATAATTTCCCCTTAAAGGAACCTAAAAACTGGATGAACACAGTCTCCACATAAAGGGTAAAAGGACAGCATTGAGAGGGTAAGAGTAATAGAGATATGATCACAGCAAGGAAAAACACCACATTTTAGCTGCAGTCATCCACAATCAGGAAGAATCACAAAAATAGTTATTTTCTCTGAGGAGTAAGGGATTTGAACTTCACATCAGGTAACCCCAACCCTTAGATATGCACAGGAGAAACCAATTCCTAAAACCCCCACCTCTGAAAACCAATGGGGAATATGTCCAGGAAAATTATAGAATAACAGGGAATGGAAAACCTGCTATTAAAGGGCTCATGGGAAGACTCACTCAACCCAAAACACAGTGTAAAAACACCAGATTGGAAGTGTGTGGACATGGTCCATGGGTTCATGGTCCTATGGGGTGAAGAAAATATCTAATACTTATTAATCTTGAAGCATCCTTGCAAGAAGTAGGAACCAGTTGGAATGGTCCCTGGGGTTTGAGACACTTGTGGGAGCCATCTGTGCTATTTCAGACTGCCTTGCTGATACAGCTTTGGCAGGCACCATTCTGGAAATCTCTGTCTGACCTGTTGGCACAAGTGGGCATGACCAGCCCACCCAGACACCTCTGCTGGGCCTCACAGCTACCTGGTTGATAACTCCTTTCACTAGCACCCAGCAGCACTGCAGATGAGCCCCGCAGTCATTCCAGGGGCGAGTTCTGCCAATCACCACCCAGCAGCCCCCTCAAGCTCCTCCTGCCTTCTGGTACTGACTTTCATTGTTGTTTACTGACAAGCACCCAGGTCTTTAGAAACAGTAACTGTTCACAGAATGTTTTAAACACCCTAGTAGCAGGGGTAGCTCAGCAGCCAGGACCATAAATAGAATCTGGGTTCTGAGATTTAGATAACATCCCTGAAAATAGAGAGGACAATATACATGCTTTATGCACGTTGAGGTAGAGCAACTATAAAGTTGCATTGTTCCAAGCTAGGCTCACAGAGTAACTATGGAATTTTCCTATGGATAGTATGGTGGTTAAATACCTAGATTTTTTTTTTTTTTGGCTGAAAAAAATGCATACAGTTGTTCTTCATTTAAATAGAAATACATATCCTATAAGTTCAGATGTTGCTTTTCTTCTCATGATTAGCTTCAGAGACAAGAAGCAAGGCATCTTAGTTTTTCAGAAGCTTTCACTTTTTGGATCCTCAGTAAATACCAAGAAAGCTATCCAGTGTGTGAAAATAAAAAGCCAGAATAAATCTGCCTCCTTTCTTGAATGTTTAACCTTTAAGCACTCAGCAGGGAAGAAGAATACTTCCTAATATAGAGATAGAGAGTTGTTTGTTACAAAAAGGGAAAAAATCCAATTAAAAAGTGGGATTTGTGAGGCCCCTGCTTTGGCATGAACCACAAAGCAGAGTCAGTATATCAGCTCTAATGCCAAAGGCATGGATGCCTGATACTGGAGATTATAAACCAGTTTCCAGTTTATTGGCTTTCTCATCATATGTTTTGATTTCAGTGATAAATATTACTGAATAAACTTAAGTTATAAACTTTAAACTTCTTTTGCCTTAAATGCCTTGTAAAATATCTAAAACTTGCCAAAGTGTCCAACTGAAACATGAAAAATTAAATCATACTGGTGGTTTTATATTACACAGAACAAAAACAATCATTTGACTGAATAACCTATCATTTAAGCCTAAAATATAATTATTGGGCCCAATAAGACCAATTCCAATGACATCCATGTCACTTTTTAAGAAAAATGGAATAATGCAATGAATGCTTTTGGAGCAGACACCTTCAGTGTTCTGCCCACATCCCCTCAGATCTCTCTGCTATTCTCATATACACCTGCCACGAGAGTGCTCATGCTCCCAACAGTCAGCACCTGCCTCTCTGAGCATTTCCCTAATACTATTGGTACTGCTTTGCCTGCAGGCATTGAGATGCATAGGTTTCTCTACTAACAACACGTAATGTTAACTGATTGCTATATTCTAGACCCTTTATTAAGCATGTTATCTGAATTATTCCATTAAATTCTCATAGCAACTCTGCATGGTTTACATAAAATTTATGACTCAGTAATTTGCTTTCTATAAAATTGCTATTCTAGAATTATTATGCATGTGTACAATGAAGTATGTACAAAGATGGCCACTGTAACAGTGTTTTTTTTTTAAGTACCACTGACAACATAAATTTATATCAACAAGGGACCAATCAACTAAACATTGGCACATTTCCTATGCAACAAGGCAAATGGATGAAGTAGTTGTATGTGCATGTGTGCATGTAATAGAACTGTTACTAAGATATACTATTGGGTAAAAACAATATATTGAATATTCATATACATATAGATGTATATGAAGATGTATTGATTATTTCTGTAAAGAGAATAAAAATTTGGAAGAATTTTAGTGGAAAGATATACCTTTGGAAAGAGGGACTGGGAATCTGGATAGGAGCTAGACTTGTTTTGTGTGCTCATAATAGTTTTCTCAATTTGAAAATAAATAAGTGCAAAATTAAGTGCAGAATGCAGACAGAGAAAGAGCAAGAGAGACAGGCTGATCAGCAGTCTCAAACTTGTTTAGAGATCAAATATTTATATTTATTCATCATATTTACACAATCTCAAAAGTGGGGGTATTATTATTATGTCCATTTTAAGGATAAGGAACTGAGATGGAAAATTAACTAAATTGCTCAAGTGCAGCCAGAAGTGAATAGTAGAGCCAGGTTTGAATCCAAGACAATTTGATTTCTGAGCCCTTACTTTTTACTCTATATCACTTTCCTTTTGGAATTCAAAATGGATGAATGAAACCACTTAGTAATGTTACAAAAATGAGATAGGCAAAACTAACACAATAATGTTAAAAAAATAATTAATTAATTTAAAAAATGAGATAAGTTTTAATAATGCAATTGAAATGCAATTGTAACATTTTATTTCTTATAAAAATCTACTTACTCCAAACAAAGATTTAGCAAACACAAATTCAGTCACAGGAAAATGTTTCTCTTTAACTACTAGAGAAATTATAACTAATTTCTAATGAAAATATGAGTTGACATAAACTTGATTTTGATGTCTGGCTTTTTATATCAAGCACAAGGTCTGAAGAATGGAGAATATTAACGTTTTATGCTGAGCATGATGTAAATTTGAGTAAACAGTGACATAAGGACTGAGGTTGAGGCATAAATTGGCACAAAGGAAAAGATAATTCTAATATTAGTCCCAACCTTATCTTTGACAAAGGAGGCAAGATTGTATAATGGAGAAAAGACAGTCTCTTTAACAAGTGGTGCTGGGAAAACTGGACAGCCACTTGTAAAAGAATGAAACTAGAACACTTTCTAACACCATACACAAAGATAAACTCAAAATGGATCAAAGATCTAAGCATAAGACCAGAAACTATAAAACTCCTAGAGGATAACATAGGCAAAACACTCTCCAACATAAACCAAAGCAGGATCCTCTATGACCCACCCCCCAGAATATCAGAAATAGAAGCAAGAATAAACAAATGGGACCTAATTAAAATTAAAAGCTTCTGCACAACAAAGGAAACTATAAGCAAGGTGAAAAGGCAGCCTTCAGACTGGGAGAAAATAATAGCCAATGAAGCAACAGACAAACAATTAATCTCAAAAATATACAAGCAACTCCTGCAGCTCCATTCCAGAAAAATAAACGACCCAATTAAAAAGTGGGCCAAAGAACTTAACAGACATTTCTCCAAAGAAGACATAAAAATGGCTAACAAACACATGAAAAGATGCTCAACATCACTCATTCTCAGAGAAATGCAAATCAAAACCACAATGAGGTACCACTCTACACCAGTCAGAATGGCTGCCATCCAAAAGTCTACAAAATATAAATGCTGGAGAGGATGTGGAGAAAAGGGAACCCTCTTACACTGTTGGTGGGAATGCAAACTAGTACAGCCACTACGGAGAACAGCGTGGAGATTCCTTAAAAAATTGAAAATAGAACTGCCATATGACCCAGCAATCCCACTGCTGGGCATACACACTGAGGAAACCAGAATTGAAAGAGACACATGTACCCCAATGTTCATGGCCGCATTGTTTACAATAGCCAGGACATGGAAGCAACCTAGATGCCCATCAACTGACAAATGGATAAGATAGCTGTGGTACATATACACAATGGAATATTACTCGGCATTAAAAAAAAATTATTTGAATCAGTTCTACTCAGGTGGATGGAACTGGAGCCTATTATCCAGAGTGAAGTAAGCCAGAAGGAAAAATAAAAATACAGTATACTAACGCATATATATGGAATTTAGAAAGATGGTAACGAGAACCCTGCATGCCAGACAGCAAAAGAAACACAGATGTACAGAATAGTCTCGTGGACTCTGTGGAAGAGGGCAAGGGTGGGATGATATGGGAGAATGGCATTGAAACATGTTAAGCATCATATGTGAAATCAATCGCCAGCCCAGGTTTGATGCTCGGGGCTGGTGCACCAAGATGACCCAGAGGGAGGGAATCAGGAGGGAGGAGGGAGGGGGGTTCTGGAGGGGGAACATATGTATACCCATGGCAGATTCATGTCAATGTATGGCAAAGCCAACACAATAAAGTAAAGAAAATTAAAAAAAAATCTAAGAACATAAAAAAAAAAGAAAATATAAGTTGACTAGAAAATAAGGGAAATAAATAGAATGATAGAAATATACATACCTATGTGTTTCTTTGTATCTTTTTCCCAAAAGAAATAGGAAATTTATTTACCAAGTAAAGGAATAATTTCCCTTACAACCTCAACTCTTATATTCCACTTAGAAACTTTTTATAAAGACAAGTCATAAAACCAAGGAGGCACAGAGATCCAACCAGTGATGTGCTGAAGATGCTGATAAAAGTCTTACAGGAGCTAAGTTTTCAAGAACCTTGATAATGGATCATTAAAGAGAGTAGTTAATTTAAAATTAATTATATAAACTACAAACAAATTAAAATGAAGGTTATATACATTCAAACTCACTAATTCCTACTTAATTTAATATTTCCTATGTTTTTGAGGTTACTCACATTTATATGGTAGAAATATGTATGGTGCATGGCTATGACTGTCTCCACAATTCTATGTTTAATGAGGTTTGCAGTAAAAAATGACTATTAGAACATCTAGTAATGAGATTTGGCCAGTCATTCTTATGGTTGATCCTAGAAACTGTTTTCAACTAACATTTATCAAATGTTCCCATCTAAGCACTTAAAAAAGAGAAAAATTAAGAAAAAAAGAAAAAAAGAAAGTAAAAGCAAAATGTTTCTTTCTTTCAGTAGGAATTGTGGTTCTAGATTTATAATCTCTTTTTTAGAAATTATGTGTGGGGTCATAGAGATAAGGGTTTATAAATAGATTTATTCTCTATGTTATCCATGATTTAGATCTTAGAAAATTATTTTATACCCATAATAAAGGCAATTTATTCTCATATTTTGTGAAACACAATGATAGGCAGAGAAGCCATTGATCAGAATGATTTTGAAACCTGTGAAATCATAATAATGGAAGTCAATCTAAATTGAATGATGAATCCACAAAGAGAGTGGTCTATAAAAAGCTGTAACACATAGCTATAGTGTCTGCATTGTCTGTGGGACGGTTCCTAATGGTATCTTTTTTAAAGATTTTGGATCTTATCTTTTTAATGATTTTTTTGGAGTATAGATGATTTACAGTGTTGTGTTAATTTCAGGTACACAGCAAAATGAATCAATTATATATATATATACATATATCTACTCTTTTTTAGATTATCTTCCTATATAGGCCATTACAGAGTATTGACTAGAGTTCCCTGTGCTATACAGTAGGTTCTTATTAGTTATACATTTTATTAATATATATAATAATGGGTATATTTTATCCCAATCTTGCAATTTAACCCTCCTTTCCACATTTTTCTTGTAACCATACATTTTCTAAAAAATTGCCAGAAAAATCAGTAAGTCATAAATACATAAAGTAAATGGTTTTTGTAATACACCTCAGGTTTCAGCAGTACTTTTAGAGTAAAAACTGTTTGACCAATGGAGGTACCTGGTTTCCCCTTCATAGAATCAGTTTACAACTCCCTGCTGGCAAATTATTTGTTTTAAGAGGGCAATGTTACATATACTTATATATATTTTAAACCATGTTGGCATTTCACACATACAAAAAGGAAGTTTCCAGTTAAAATATTTGATTGCTCTCCAAGGACAATAATGTGTCCTGAGAGGCATAATAGAAGACACGGGATTAAGCTGATAGTACCTAAGGGTGACTCCCTAGTCACTCAGTCATGTTTCCAGAAGTTGCTCCACTGACTAGGGCTCACTGATCTTATTAAATGGAATTCTAACTTTTTTATTTCTAAGACGACCTAAAGGGAGCAGAGCAGAAGCTTCTTAATTGGAAAAAGCACTTGTTCATGATTACTGGGCATGCCAACTTAAACACAATTAAATCTGT
The DNA here is from genome assembly GCA_007570785.1 of Antilocapra americana. Classification (NCBI taxonomy): domain Eukaryota; kingdom Metazoa; phylum Chordata; class Mammalia; order Artiodactyla; family Antilocapridae; genus Antilocapra; species Antilocapra americana. Next base: position 254,807 of record ML664175.1, on the reverse strand, counting down.
ACTATGTATGCAAACCTAACCCCAACCATCTAGACAGCTGAGGTTGTCACTCATATTATATGATAGCAAGGAAACCAAAAGAATCCCTTTTAAAAAAATGTTATATACTTCAGCCTGTTATTTTTAAAATTCTTGCCATTTAAATTACTACATTGGATGACATTGTCTCTAGAAGAAGTCTTGAGAACCAAAGCAAAGCTTTAAGTGCATGTTTAAATAAAGAAAAAAATAAAGGAAGACTGAAGAAAATGACTTAAGAATTCTCTTTAAAACTGTAGGTGAAAGTGAAAGTGCTGGTTGCTCAGTCATGTCCAACTCTTTGTCCATGGACTGTAGCCCACCACACTCCTCTGTCCCTGGGATTCTCCAGGCGGAATATTGGAGTGAGTTGCCATTTCCTTTTTCAAGGGATCTTCCTGACCCAGGGATTGAACCCAGGTCCCCTGCATTTCAGACAGATTCTTTACTGTCTAGGCCACCAGGGAAGCCCAAAACTGTAGGAAAAAGGACTAAAGGGTAAAAACAAAGAAAACAGTAACAAAAAAAGTGAAGTGAAAGTGAAGTTGCTCAGTTGTGTCCCACTCTTCACAACCCCATGGACTGCAGCTTACCAGGTTCCTCTGTCCATGGGATTTTCCAGGCAAGAGTACTGGAGTGGGTTGCCATTGCCTTCTCCTAAAAAGAAAAAAGAAAGAAAGAAAGAAAAATTAATGGAAAAAGTTTGGAAAGACACTATCATTAAAATATAAATGCAAAGAAAAAATATTTGGAACTCATGTAATGATGGATTTACCCAGTTCAGTTCAGTTTAGTTGCTCAATAGTGTCCGACTTTTTGCAACCCCATGGGCCACAGTATGCCAGGCCTACCTGTCCATCACCAACTCCTGGAGTTTACCCAAACTCATTTCCATTTGTGATGCCATCCAACCATCTCATCCTCTGTTGTCCCCTTCTCCTCCTACCTTCAATCTTTCCCAGCATCGGGGTCTTTACAAATGAGTCAGCTCTTCGCATCAGGTGGCCAAAGTATTGGAGTTTCAGCTTCAGCATCAGTCCTTCCAATGAACAACCAGGACTGATCTCCTTTAGGATGGACTGGTTGGATCTCCTTGCAGTCCAAGGGACTCTCAAGAGTCTTCTCCAACACCACAGTTCAAAACAATGCTCAGCTTTCTTCACCGTCCAACTTTCACATCCATACATGACCACTGGAAAAACCATAGCCTTGACTAGATTGACCTTTGTTGGCAAAGTAATGTCTCTGCTTTTTAATATGCTGTCTAGATAGGTCATAACTTTCCTTCCAAGGAGTAAGTGTTTTTTTTTATTTCACAGCTGCAGTCACCATCTGCAGTGATTTTGAAGCCCCCCAAAATAAAGTCAGCCAGTTTCCACTGTTTCCCCTCTAATTGCCATGAATTTATGGGACTGGATATCATGATCTTAGTTTTCTTAATGTTGAGCTTTAAGCCAACTTTTTCATTCTCCTCTTTCCCTTTCATCAAGAGGCTCTTTAGTTCTTCTTTGCTTTCTGCCATAAGGATGGTGTCATCTGCATATCTGAGGTTACTGATATTTCTCTCAGCAATCTTGATTCCAGCTTGCTCTTCATCCAGCCCAGTGTTTCTCATGATGTACTCTGCATGTAAGTTAAATCAGCAGGGTGATGATATACAGCCTTGATGTACTACTTTTCCTATTTGGAACCAGTCTGTTGTTCCATGTCCATGATGGGCTTATTAGCAATCAGCAAAGGGCAAATTGAAACAAAAGGCTGAGTTAACCATTTCACATCTTTCATATTGACAAAATTTTAAAATCTTGATAATAAGTTTGGGTAAGGAAGTGGAATAATATAAAATTTCAATACACCAGTATTTAAATTGTGCAAACAAAATGGAAGCAATTTGGTGATCTAATAGAGTAGCAATTGAATAATTCCTTTACTTAGCAATTGAATAATTCTTCCTCTACTTGGGTTCAATACCATATTTCTTGCATATCTGCTCAAGGGGACGTGTACAAAGAATAATCCTTGCTTGACTGACTAAAAGAACAACAGATTTGGAAATAAATGTCTATCAACTTGAGAAAGGACAAGGAGAATGTGTTACACTTTTACAGTGAATCCGATATAGCAATTAATGAATTCATTAGCGCTATCAATATAAACATGTGTTAATGTAAGTAAATCTCAAAGAGATAATTTAAGCAAAAAAAGATAACTATGGAATGACATTTACAATAGGATTGTTATTTCTATTGTAAGTATAAAATTTCAATTTTAACTATGAAATATGCATATAATGCATTATGTCCTTAGCATGATTAAATACCAAAAGTGCAAAATCATGAACAGAAAGGATGTGAAACTTCAGAACACTGATTACTTGTGGGGAGACAAGGACAGAAATGAGTTTCTAAAAGAGCATACAGGACTTTTACTAAAAATATACACTATTTTTTAAGTTAATATGGACAAATGGTAGATTTAACTAAATCTGATTGTTGCTACAGGGCATTTGTTTTGTTTATTCTGTAGACATTTTATGAGTTTTAAAATAGGTCATAATAAAAAGCAATTTAACGAAATGATAAAAATGCACTCTTTAGGGTTTCTTCTAAAGTAATTTTAATCAGAAATTGCTCCTACTCTGAAACAAATTAAGAGAATTATAGTTGATTTTTTTGTGAGTGTCTATATATTGTTAAATTCCTATTTTTTTATTGTTTTTGCCATACAATGTCATGATATCACCATGGGTTTACATATGCTTCCCCTCCAGAACCCCCCTCCCTCCTCCCTCTCCCCCGGGAAATCTCGCTGCACCAGCCCCGAGCATCAATCCTGGGCTGGCGATTGATTAGACATATGATAATTAACTTGTTTCAAAGCCCTTCTCCCATATCATCCCACCCTTATCCTCATCCACAAAGTCCACGAGTCTATTCTATACATCTGCGTTCCTTTTGCTGTCTCGCATGCTGGGTTCTTGTTACCGTCTTTCTAAATTCCATATATATGTGTTAATATACTGTATTGTTGTTTTTGCTTCTGGCTTACTTCGCTCTGGATAATGGGCTCCAGTTTCGTCCATCTGAGTAGAATTGCTTCAAATGAATCTTTTTTTAATGCTGAGTAATATTCCATTGTGTATATATACCACAGCTTTCTTATCCATTCGTCAGTTGATGGGCATCTAGGTTGCTTCCATGTCCTGGCTATTGTAAACAATGCAGCGATGAACATTGGGGTACACGTGGCTCTTTCAATTCTGGTATCCTCGGTGTATATGCCCAGCAGTGGGACTGCTGGGTCATATGGCAGGTCTATTTGCAGCTTTTTAAGGAACCTCCACACTGTTTTCCATAGTGGCTGTACTAGTTTGCATTCCCACCAACAGTGTAAGAGGGTTCCCTTTTCTCCACATCCTCTCCAGCATTTATTGCTTGTAGATTTTTGGATGGCAGCCATTCTGACTGGTGTAAAGTGGTACCTCATTGTGGTTTTGATTTGCATTTCTCTGATAATGAGTGATGTTGAGCATCTTTTCATGTGTTTGTTAGCCATTTTTATGTCTTCTTTGGAGAAATGTCTGTTAAGTTCTTTGGCCCACTTTTTAATTGGGTTGTTTATTTTTCTAGAATGGAGCTGCAGGAGTTGCTTGTTTATTTTTGAGATTAATTGTTTGTCCATTGCTTCATTGGCTATTATTTTCTCCCATTCTGAAGGCTGTCTTTTCACCTTGCTTATAGTTTCCTTTGTTGTGCAAAAGCTTTTAATTTTAATTAGGTCCCATTTGTTTATTCGTGTTTTTATTTCCAATATTCTGGGAGGTGGGTCATGGAGTATCCCGCTTTGGATTATAGCAGAGAGTGTTTTGCCTATGTTATCCTCTAGGAGTTTTATAGTTTCTGGTCTTATGCTTAGATCTTTGATCCATTTTGAGTTTATCTTTGTGTATGGTGTTAGAAAGTGATCTAGTTTCATTCTTTTACAAGTGGCTGTCCAGTTTTCCCAGCACCACTTGTTAAAGAGGTTGTCTTTTTTCCATTGTATATTCTTGTCTCCTTTGTCAAAGATAAGGTGTCCATAGATGCGTGGATTTATCTCTGGGTTTTCTATTCTGTTCCATTGATCTATATTTCTGTCTTTGTGCCAGTACCAAACTGTCTTAATGACTGTGGATTTGTAGTATAGCCTAAAGTCAGGTAGGTTGATTCCGCCAGTTCCATTCTTCTTTCTCAAGATTGCTTTGGCTATACGAGGTTTTTTGTATTTCCATACAAATTGAGAAATTATTTGTTCTAATTCTTTGAAGAAGACCTCTGGTAGCTTGATAGGAATTGCATTGAATCTATAGATTGCTTTAGGTAGTATACTCATTTTCACTATATTGATTCTTCCAATCCATGAGCACGGTACATTTCTCCATCTGTTTGTGTCCTCCTTGATTTCTTTCATCAGTGTTCTATAGTTTTCTATATACAAGTCTTTTGATTCTTTAGGTAGAAATACTCCTAAGTATTTTATTCTTTTTGTTTCAATGGTGAATGGAATTGTTTCCTTAATTTCTCTTTCTGATTTCTCACTGTTAGTGTATAGGAATGCCAGGGATTTCTGTGTGTTGATTTTGTATCCTGAAACTTTACTACATTCACTGATTAGCTCTAGTAATTTTCTCTTAGAGTCTTTAGGGTTTTCAATATAGAGGATCATGTCATCTGCAAACAGAGAGAGTTTTACTTCTTCTTTTCCAATCTGTATTCCTTTGATTTCTTTATCTGCTCTGATTGCTGTGGCCAAAACTTCCAAAACTATGTTGAATAGTAGTGGTGAGAGTGGGCACCCTTGTCTTGTCCCTGATTTCAGGGGGAATGCTTCCAGTTTTTCACCATTGAGGATAATGTTTGCTGTGGGTTTGTCATATATAGCTTTTATTATGTTGAGGTATGTTCCTTCTATTCCTACTTTTTGGAGGGTTTTTATCATAAATGGATGTTGAATTTTGTCAAAGGCTTTCTCTGCATCTATTGAGATAATCATGTGATTTTTATTTTTCAATTTGTTAATGTGGTGTATTACATTGATTGATTTGCGAATATTGAAGAATCCTTGCATCCCTGGGATAAAGCCTACTTGATCATGATGTATGATTTTTTTAATGTGTTTTTGGATTCTATTTGCTAGAATTTTGTTAAAGATTTTTGCATCTAAGTTCATCAGTGATATTGGCCTGTAGTTTTCTTTTTTTGTGGAATCTTTGTTGGGTTTTGGAATTAGGGTGATTGTTGCCTCATAGAATGAGTTTGGAAGTTTACCTTCCTCTGCAATTTTCTGGAAGAGTTTGAGTAGAATAGGTGTTAGCTCTTCTCTAAATTTTTGGTAGAATTCAGCTGTGAAGCCATCTGGTCCTGGGCTTTTGTTTTTTGGAAGATTTCTGATTACGGTTTCAATTTCCGTGCTTGTGATGGGTCTATTAATATTATCTACCTCTTCCTGGTTTAGTCTTGGAAAATTGTCCTTTTCTAGCAATTTGTCCATTTCATCCAAGTTGTCCAGTTTATTTGCATATAGTTGCTGATAATAGTCTCTTATGATCCTTTGTATTTCTGTGTTTTCTGTTGTGATCTCTCCGTTTTCATTTCTAATTCTGTTGATTTGGTTCTTCTCCCTTTGTTTCTTGATGAGTCTGGCTAATGGTTTGTCAATTTTATTTATCTTCTCAAAGAACCAGCTTTTGGCTTGGTTGATTTTTGCTATGGTCACTTTTGTTTCCTTTGCATTTATTTCTGCCCTGATCTTTAAGATTTCTTTCCTTCTACTAGACCTGGGCTTCTGCATCTCTTCCCTTTCTAGTTGCTTAAGGTGTAAAGTAAGGTTGTTTATTTGATTTTTTTCTTGTTTCCTGAGGTGAGCTTGTATTGCTATGAACTTTCCCCTTAGCATTGCTTTCACAGTGTCCCATAGGTTTTGGGCTGTTGTGTTTTCATTTTCATTCGTTTCCATGCATAACTGAATTTCATTTTTGATTTCTTCTGTGATTTGTTGGTTATTCAGCAGTGTGTTGTTAAGCCTCCATATGTTGGAAGTTTTGAATAGTTTTCTCCTGTAGTTGATATCTAATCTCACTGCATTGTGGTCAGAAAAGATGCTTGGGATGATTTCAATATTTTTGATTTTATCAAGGTTAGATTTATGGCCCAGGATGTGATCTATCCTGGAGAAGGTCCCGTGTACGCTTGAGATAAAGGTGAAATTCCTTGTTTTGGGGTGGAATGACCTATAGATATCAATTAGGTCTAGTTGGTCTATTGTATCATTTAAAGTTTGAGTTTCCTTGTTACTTTTCTGTTTAGTTGATCTATCCATTGGTGTGAGTGGTGTATTAAAGTCTCCCGCAATTATTGTGTTGTTGTTAGTTTCCCCTTTCATACTTGTTAGCATTTGCCTTACATATTGTGGAGCTCCTATGTTGGGTGCATAAATATTTATGATTGTTATTTCTTCTTCTTGGATTGATCCTTTGATCATTATGTAGTGTCCTTATTTGTCTGTTTTCACAGCCTTTATTTTAAAGTCTATTTTATCTGATATGAGTATTGCCACTCCTGCTTTCTTTTGGTCTTTATTCGCATGGAATATCTTTTTCCAGCCTTTAACTTTCAGTCTATATGTGTCCCCAGGTTTGAGGTGGGTCTCTTGTAGACAACATATATAGGGGTCTTGTTTCTGTATCCAATCGGCCAATCTTTGTCTTTTGGTTGGGACATTCAGCCCGTTTACATTTAAGGTAATTATTGATAAGTATGATCCCATTGCCATTTATTTTATAGTTTTGGATTCGAGATTATCTACCCCATTTGTGTTTCTTATCTAGGCAAGATCCTTTAGCATTCATTGGAGGGCTGGTTGGGTGTTGCTAAATTCTCTCAGTTTCTGCTTGTCTGAAAAACTTTTGAATTCTCCTTCAAATTTGAATGAGATCCTTGCTGGGTACAGTAATCGGGGTTGTAGTTTGTTTTCTTCCATGATTTTAAGAATGCTCTGCCATTCCCTTCTGGCCTGAAGCGTTTCTATTGAGAGATCAGCTGTTATCCTTATGGGATTCCCCTTGTGAGTTATTTTTTCCTTCTCCCTTGCTGCTTTTAATATTTGGTCTTTGTATTTGATATTTGTTAATTTGATTAATATGTGTCTTGGGGTGTTCCGCTTGGGGTTCATTCTATTTGGGACTCTCTGTGTTTCTTGGACCTGAGATGTTATTTGCTTCCCCAATTTAGGGAAATTTTCAACAATTATCTCTTCAAGAATTTTCTGATGGTCTTTCTTTTTGTCTTCTTCTTTTGGGACTCCTATGATTCGAATATTGGTGCGTTTAATACTGTCCCAGAGGTCTCTACGATTGTCCTCATTTCTTTTAATTCTATTTTCATTTTTCCTTTCTGTTTCATTTATTTCTGCCATTCTGTCTTCTACCTCACTTATCCTGTCTTCTATCTCTGTTATTCTATTGTGGGTTCCCTCCAGGGTGTTTTTGATCTCATTTATTGCATTATTTATTGCATTTTGACTCTTTTTCATTTCTTCTAAGTCCTTGTTAAAGCTTATCTGCATCTTCTCAATCCTTGCCTGCAGGTTATTGAACTGCAGCTCCAACTTATTTTCCAGGTTTTGGATCATTTTCACTATCATTATTCGGAATTCTTTGTCAGGTAGACTTCCTATCTCTTCGTCTTTTGTTTGGTCTAGGGGATATTTATCCTGTTCCTTTACTTGCTGGGTATTTCTCTGCCTTTTCATTTTGTTTATCTTGCTGTGTTGCCCCTTTATTGTGGGGGTTCCTCACTATGGGAGGGGTTAGATGTGTGGTTTGTAGAAGTTTCCTGGATGGGAAAGCTTGTGGTGTTCTGGTGGGTGGATCTGGGTTTCCTCACTGTAACTAACAATGGAGTGTCCAGTAAAGAGATTTGAGGTGTCGGTGGACTTGGTGTGACCTTGGGCAACCTGTGTATTGAAGCTCCTGGCAGTGTTCCTGCGTTGCTGGAGAATTTGCTTGGTATATCTTACTCTGGAGCTTGTTGGCCCTTGGGGGTTGATTAATTTCAGTTTTGGTATGGAGGAGGTTGATGAGTTCCTATCAATTAATTAACTCTTGGATGCAGGAGTTTTCTGGAATTCTCAGGGTCTGGGTTTAGTCTCCTGTCTTCCAGTAGCCTCAGGGCTCTTTTATCTCTGCACTGATGGTGGCAGAACCTCTAGTTTAGTGATGAGAAGTTTCTTCACAGTGAGGGACACCCTGTCGGGTACACAGAGTTACATGGCATGGACCAGAAGGAGAAGAGAGGAATCCGATGGTGAGGGAGTGAAGTGGCCAGTGATTGCTCCTCTGTGTGCCCTCCACAGCCTGGATCCCTTGGAGATGTTCACAGAGTTATATCTAAATGTGAAGAGGGTGAAAGGAGACAGAATTGACCAGCGAGAGAAAAGAGAGAGTCAGATGGATAGAGACAGATCCAGCCAGTGGTCAGTTATTTCAGTGTTCTTCACAGCTGGTAACTCTCAAGCAGAGTCCCAGAGTTGGGTAGAGAATATACAGAGGAAGAGGACGTTGGAGGTGTCTTGGTAGGAGAAGAAAAGAGAGGAAAAAAATAAAAAGAAAAGAAAGAAAAAAAAAAAGGAGAGACAAGAATGGGGAGAGAGCTGTCAAGCCAATGATCTCACTCCCAGGTAACGATGGGTACTGGAGCTTGGATCCTTAAAGGTACAAAGTTGATACCCAATACTAATAAGCAAAGATTGAAAATCTAGAGTAAAGACGGGATTCTCAAAATACTATTACAAAGAAAAAGATAGAAAGAAAGATAAAGAAGAAGAAAAAAAAAATAGAGGAGAAACAAGACGGGGGAGAGAGCAGTCAAGCCAATGATCTCACTCCCAGGTAGCAATGGGTACTGGAGCTTGGATCCTTAAAGGTACAAAGTTGATACCAAATACTAATAAGCAAAGATTAAAAATCTAGAGTAAAGACTGGATTCTCAAAAATACTATTACAAAAAAAAGAAAGAAAGAATAATAAAGAAGAAAATACAACAACAACAAAAAAAAATCAGTAAAAAAAAATTTAAAAAAGGGGAATAAAGTGGAGATATAAAAGGTAAGAAAGGAGATAGGACGGAGAATACAATAAGGGAGAAAGAGGAGATTTAAAAAAAAAGGAAAATAAAATAAAGGAAAAGAAAGAAAGAAAAAAAGAAAATAACAAGGTTATAGGGGACTTAAAAATTCTAAAAAAAAAAAGGGGGGTATAAAAAAGTTTTAAAAATTTAAAAGATGTTCCTAGTACAGTTATAACTAAGGCTTTCTCTGGTGCTGGTGTGTACAGCGAGGGGTCAGTTTATTTTTCAGACAATTCCTTGGTCCGGCTTGTACTTCTCACGGTCTATAGACTCCTTTCTATGCCGTCTGCGCCACCTGCAGGGATTTAATCTGCTACTCCTGACAGTTCCAAAGCTGTTGCCTCTGCTAGCTTAAGCGTCTTCTGTTTGCTGGTCTTTTATGTGTCTATTCAGCGCTTTGGAGTTTGCCCTGCTCCTGGTGAGTGCGCTTCCCCCGCCCCCTCTGCTCGGCTCTCTGTCATCCAGCCGGCGCAGTTGGGGAGTGTGGCTTCTCCCCTCCCCTGGCCCAACCGCTCGGCTTTCCCAACATGCAGCTAAGCACGTCTTTTTAGGTGTGCAGAGCGCCGATCCGTCCAGAATCCCCAAAAGTCTTGGTTAGCACCTAGCTCTGTTCGCAATTTGGCAGCGAAAGCCTCGCTGGGGCTGGGCTATGCCCGCTGATCTCGGGCAGGCGTTGGGTCAGTCCGCAGCCCGAAGGCGCCCAGCTCCGCCCGCCCGGCCGGCTGCCTCCCTGCTGACTCCGCCTCACCCTTTGGTCTCCCCGGGCACTCAGGTGGGGGCTGGGCCGGTCTGCAGCCCACAGGCGCCCAGTTCTCCTCCGCCGGCCGCCTCTCTGCCGACTCCACACCTCTCCTTGTTCTGCGTGGGCCTGGCAGGGGGGCTCTTCCTGGGGAAAGCTACTTCTCAGTCTATCTCCGGTTAGCCCCCTGGGTTGGGTCGCTCAGGCTGCTCCGTTCCCTGAGCGCACGGCCCGCCCCTCCCTGAGCAGTCCGCTTTGGCTAGTGGGGGGTGGGGCGTCCAGACGCTGTTTCCCTGTGCCTTCCAGCCAGAGATATAGCTTGCAGGCCTTAATTATTAATCTGCTTTTACTCCCAGCTATCTTGCTCTCCAAGATTCACCGCAAATCCACCCAAGAGAATGCTCCCTGGTATTCGGAAACCTTTCTCCTCTTTTTTTTTTCTTTTTTCCTCTTTATTCCAGACTCCCCTTCTGGGCCGGATCCCCGCCCCCAACTCTGTCTCTCCCTTTACTTTTTTCTCTCTCTTTTTTCTTTTGTCCTACCTCCTCTCGTCGGCAATGGGCTGTCCCTTCAGATGCCCGATGTCCTCTGCCAGCATTTAGATCCTGTTTTATGGAGTTTGCACGGTCTTTAAAAGTTCTTTTGGTGTATTTATTGGGGAGAGAGTGGTCTCCCCGTCCTATTCCTCCACCATCTTAGTTCCAATCTCCAAATTCCTATTTTTAAAACAAAATGTTTGATGTTATAACAGATCCCACTTTTGTCCTTAAAACAACTTTAAGCTAGTTGCCTTTTCCTCCAACGAAACATATAAATCAACTTTATTTACAGAGACCAAGAGCATACTTGAAAACATACATACATATAATACAGTCTTGGTGGTTGTGGTTCAGTTGCTAGGTTGTGTCTGACTTTTGCGACCAAATGTGTAGCCCGCCAGGCTTCTCTGTTCATGGGATTTCCCAGGCACAGATACTAGAGTGGGTTGCCATTTCCTACTCCAGAGAATCTTCCCAACCCGGGTCTCCTAAATGGTAGGTGGATTCTTTACCAACTGGGCCACCGGGGAAGCTGGAAGCCACCAGGGAATACAGTCTCACATCTGTGTAAACAAAACAGACATACACACATACATATGTACATACACATACACATGCTCATAAATATGTTCATTCATATATACACATGTATTTATAATTTCCCATAGTGATGTGATATTACTCTATTTGATTTTTAAAAGATTTAATATCTATCATGCTTTTATTTTTTAATTGATATATACCTACCCGAGTTTCTTCATATTTACGTTATATAATAATATTAGATTATATAATCATGTTGTAAGACATAAGCACCATAGGTATGTCTCTGGTATCACTGGATCATCTGCTCAGTTAAAACACCATTGGTATCTTTCACAACTCTATATTTGTTTGTGTAATTGTATAATATTTAACCAGAAATCTCTTAGATATGAAAGAATTTTTGGAAGTCATCTAAGCTTCCATTTTTCTAACACATGGTTTGTCTTCTAATAGTTCAATTTATTTTTAATCATTTGTATAATCTACACTTACTATTCACTTTTAGCATTAACAAACAGTTACTTTTTAGAGTGGAAGTAATTAAACTACCCACAATGGTTAATGACCTTAGAAATTTGCATATGCTGCATTAAGAATCAGTTTTAACAATGATATTCATGATACCATTCCATTTATGGTTCATATAAAATATGGCAATAGTTAAATTTCTGTATGTAAACACAATTTGAAATTTAGCAGAAAATTCAAGTATTGCCAAATGAGCTTTACTCCTTCTATAAAATGGCTATCTAATAAGAACCATTTATTGAACTGATATTGTTTTAGTGATTAAGTTAAGTTTTAGTGTTGCCTGAATTGTTTCTCCCGTGACGAGTGATTGAGAAAATAATTATAATGGGCTATGTCTTTGACAGAGTCTATAAACATTGAGATGGCTGCACATGATTAAATTTACGTTTAGACAGTAGAAATCGTTGTTGCTTCAGAAGAGAACAAGTGTATTGATCTTCAAGAGTGAAATAAGGCAAGATGAAAGGAATAATTAAATCTGGCCGTATTGGTGTTCCCATCAATAGAACTACAATTATACAAATTATATCTTTCTTCACCTTTCCCCTCCTTCCTCTGCTCCGTAGGTTTTAAATTCAAGACGCCCTGAGTAAATGTGGAAAGGATTTTTGTTTTATCTTGCATTGCTAAATCAGCCTGTTTTCAATAGAGAGAAGCTCTAGACTGGTCCCTGAATAGGGCTGTCTTGTAATCCCTGTTTGGGATGAAAATACGTACAGTGCTTAAAACGATTTCACTCTTCAAGCGTAGATTCTCTGTAGCATTAAAAGTAGCATGAGTAATCTAGGTGTTTGGAAAAGTAAACAAAGGTAAACTCATTTAGGCCAGGAGGATACAATGTAATGTCAAGACTGTCACTATTACTCATAGTGTTTTAATTAAATCTCAATAAAGCAGAAATAGAACTTGTATTTCTTATATTGACTATAGAATCCATTTTCACAGAAGAACCATTTGTGATCTCCAACAACTAGTAGTTTTCAAGCCCTCTTTGGAAACTATATTATACGGTACCATGTATGGGCTTCCCTGGTAGCTCAGATGGTAAAGAATCTGCCTGCAATGTGGAAGACCCAATATTGATCACTGGGTTGGGAAAATCCCCTGGAGAAGAGAATGGCAACTCACTCAAGTATTCTTGCCTGGAGAATTCCATGGACAGAGGAGCCTGATAAGCTATAGTCCCTGGGGTCCTAAAGAGTCGGACACGACTGAGGGACTAACACACACACACACACACACACACACACACACACACACACACACACACGGGGTATATGAGAGATTCTGGTCCTCTTTTTTGACATAGCATTCTTCCTGATCTTCAGTAAGAAACAGAGAATGTGGATTAAATGAAACAAATTTCTATCTGTTTAGTCCAAATATCACAAATGTAGCTGGTATCCTTGATATTATAAATTAATTACTTGCATTTTCAATAATCATTTTTGTCAGTAAATTTAGATGAGACTCAAATTCATAAATTTGCAAATTGCTGTTCTCAGCCATGAATAATAACCTTCATTCAGGATTTGGCAGTGTGAAATACATACACAAATGTAATGATTTGATAGTTCTTGAGAATGGATTTTCTATTATCTTCATAATCATGAACATGAACTTAAAACTTGGTCTGTGGCCATCCTGAATTACAGGAAGGAAGAGAGAAGGTCAAAATCATGGCAAAGGGAACTGTAGCAAGAACTGAAGTAGTCCACCATTCTATTATGCTTATCTAAATTAACTGATATTTGGAGGGTATTATACAAATATTTCAAGTAATAATAATGAAATAAGAGCTAATTCTGGAACATTTTTTATACCACTGCAATTTGCTGAGCACTTTATTGGCCTCATCTCATTTAATCTTCACAATAACTTCATTAGTTAGACACATATTCTCTCCACTTCATGTACAAGGAAACTGAAACTTAGAAAGGTTAAGTAACTATCTCAGAGTTTCATTGCCAATGATTTATGAAGTACTGAACCCAGAGCCTGTGTTACTAATCACTATGACATATTGTAAGGTGTATATGCATGTATAACCTCATTCCAGGGCAAATCCCTAAGGATTGAAAAGGGGTCAAGTTGGGAGGAGATCTTCCAATTATTTTTTTTTTCCTTTGTTAAACATGTGCAAGATTGCCACAAACCTCTCTCCATGCAGTAAGATAGAAAAGGATAAAAATATTTATTTATAACCCTTAGCCACTTTTCTGGAGCTTCTCTTAATAATACTAAACAACCTCTATCTTCACAGTTTGCATTTGCCTCAGAGAGACTAGAGTTCTTGCAAATTAGATGAGATACAAGGTTGGTTTGGAAGCTTCTCAGGTGGTGATGGTGGTAAAGAACCCACCTGCAGGAGAAGTAAGAGACACTGGTTCTATCCCAGGGTTGGGAATATCCCCTGGAGGAGGAAATGGCAACCCACTCCAGTCTTTTTGCCTGGAGAATCTCATGGATAGAGGAGCCTGGCGGGCTACAGTCCACAGGTTGCAAAGTCAGTCATGACTGAAGCAACTGAGCACGCACCTATGCAAGTCTGATTTTAAAACTTGTAGTACTGTGAACATGTCTTGAACTCTCTCACTTTACTGTTTTGACAATTCTTCCCCTTTGCCTGAAAATGCCTTTTCATCTTTTTTGACCTTTTATTCAGACTTATTCCTCAAATCCCATCCCAGATGTCACTGCCTTTAAGGATACTTATTTGAATCATCCTCTATCCCATGCTACTTTAGATGAACCACTATCTCTAAAATGAGCATTCTTAACTGGATATGTTTTGCTCTATTACAAAGCTTATCACACTTTTCTGAAATGTAATAGTCAGAAGGTTTGTGTGTATGTGTGTGTGTGTGTGTGTGTGTGTGTGTGCGCGTGCACGCGTGCACGCGTGTAGTTGCTCAGTCATATCCAACTCTCTGCAACCCCACAGACTGTAGCCCTCAAGGCTCCTCTGTCCATGGAAATTTCCAGGCAAGAATACTGAAGTGGGTTTCCATTTCCTACTCCAGGGGATCTTCCTGACTCAGGGCTAGTGGTGTTCATTTGTCACCTGCATTTAAGTTCTCTTTCAATGTTTAGGAAATGCTTCATCTTATAAGCCTTGATGGAAGTGAGAGTTCATTTCTCTCTCATGCAGTAGACCAGCTGTACCTACAGAGTCTTTGGAAGATTTGGATATGCCTAGATCAAATCTCTTTCAACAGAGAATATTAGGGGAGTTCTGCAGGTTTTGGGGAATGAAGCCCCAAATATTTGGGAAAGTTACTAGACTGTATAGTCAGGTTTTTTTTTTTAGTAACTAAATACTTGACCCATGGATTAAACAATGACCATATGATATGAGCAATTCATTATAAACTAAGTTTTATCTGATACAGGAAAGTGTTAGTAGCTCAGTCATGTCCAACTATTTGCAATCCCATGGTCTGTCCATGGAATTCTCCAGGCAAGAATATTGGAGTGGGTTGCCATTCCCTTCTCCAGGGGATTTTCCCAACCCAGGAATTAAACCCAGCTCTGCTGCATTGCAGGCAGATATATCTGAGCTACTAGGGAAGCCCATTTTTAGACAGTCCCTTAATCACTCTGTCATCAGATGGAAGTGGTACATAAAAGTTCTGGCTTAAGCAAGTCCTGAAAGCACAACTATTTTACATTAACATGAAACTTTCACTCCAGTGCAGTTAATTTTGCAACATAGACAAACTTCTTTCAACCATCTACCTATGAGTCAGTTCCTAGACTAGTTGGCTGAAAACGATACATTGGAGCCTCATTTACAGATGGTCTCACAGCTTAGGTTCTCCAGAAATAGATAACTAGATGGAGTTTGAAATGTAGAACAACTGATGCACACTCTCAAGGAGTTAACAGGTACAGCCTGTCTTGTGATGGATAAGGCAACTAGTCTTTCCTTCAGAGATTAAAATATCCTTCCTGGCAAGGCTGAACTATAAATTGTATATCTGATTGTTCACCTTTCTTTGAAGGAAATATGATCTGAGTAAAGAATCTTCATCCTAGGATAACACAACTGGAAGACTGGTGTCAAGGAGATTCAATAAAACATGGATGGGCTCAAAATGAAGAATTTTGGTTTTAATACAAATGTTTATTAAAAGGCCTCCTTGGTGGGGAAGGCTTTCAACAACCAGGATGACTCTCTTTGTGAATGTTGGCCAGTCTCTATTCACAGTCCAACCTCTGTTCAATAGGCGAAAAAGATGAAGGCCTGAAGGATAAAGGATGAAGGTTACATCAGGCAGGAGCTCAACATTATGGACCACACCTTCCCAATGTTGACCTATTTACTTCCACTGAGGAGTGAGCAATATGTTAGCAGCAGAAACCAATGTTGGGTGACCAACTCTTCCCCATCCCAATTTAGGATAGTATCTCAGAGGCATCAGTCATCCAACTTGAGTCCAAATGCTGGATCTTTGCCATCATGAAAAGAATATCAGTTGGATATTGCTTGGTTTGATTTTTGTTGGTTTTGCTTTCCCTGCTTACAATGCTCATATCAGCATCACAAGCTGAAGAATCATAGAATATTTTATTAAACATTAGGGTGTACAATAAACATACTCCTAACAAAGGAATACTCAGCTTATAGAAAAGAGGAAAAGGCAATGGACTTAGGACTGCATTACAGTTGGACATATAAAGTGATGGCATGGCCTATTAAAGACTCAGGAAGCAGCAAATTCTTTCAACTATTAACTCAATATACAATGTTATTTTTTCCATCACCAGAATATATTGATCTTGGAACCAAAGGTTAAAAGTGGGAGAGCATCCTGTATTAACCCTAATGATCTAATGATCCACTTGCAAGATTTTGCTTTTCTTGCCCTATATCTTTGGTTTATATTTGTTCCTCCCTAATGAAGAAATGTTTCCATCAGCACATGGGGCTCTTATCAACAGGTGTGCTGCTGCAAAATGGAGAAGGGGGAAGAATGGACAGGACCTATACAATTCTGCATAATCCTCTTTCCAGTGGCAACATTTAGTGCAGATCTGTACAAGAATACCACAAAGAACTCAGATCTTTCAGTGATAACAGCCTGGTTAGAAAACCGTAACCAAGAGAGGTGGTGGCTAATAGGAAATACCACACAAAATTATTAATAAAAAAGGGAAATCACAACAAATAATTGCCTCTAAACCAGCTTCACAGATGACAACTATGGCTGTTAACTATATTTCTTTTTTTTTGCTCTGTATGTAATTATAAATTCAAATTTACTTTCTTCTTTCCTCTTCATCTCCCCCACTATCTTCTATAGATGTGCTGGTAAATGATGAACTTTCCAGTCTTGTCCATACATGACAGCTAGATTTGTGACAGAACTAAGGGAAAGTGGGACAACATACAGAGATCTTGGCTTGTTGTTGGCACCAAAAATTGTGAAGTTTACTCTTCCTGGGAAGAAACTAAGAATGTGATGACTGTATGATATTTTTGTATCATGTTAATGAAAGCACTTTTTAAATTTTAAGTGTTTCTACTATAACATACTTTCTCCAAGCTGTTTTCCTTTTCCCTCAGAAATGGTGAATTGATACAAAGGAGGAGATACATGTATAAATACAATATATTCATTTTGAATTTGGATCCTAAAAATTCAACTGGGCATCACTTTGTTCCTACCCTCCTAGGCTGAAAGATGCCTGAGGAAAGAAATTTCCAGGCCTCCTTCTACATATAAATTTCTTAGATTGCTATCCACCTATGAAAAATAGAGAAATGAAAAAAGGAAAATGTCTACTACCTGTTCACATGGCTGGCAGTCAATTTTCTACTATACTTTTTATTTTAAAGTAGTCTCATTGAGCCAGTTTCTAGTGCATTAACTTGGGAGACTTATTACATTTGAACAGGTTCCATGCTGGCAAACTGCATTTTGGAGTCACCAAGGACCCCTTGATGCTTTACCATCAGCAGACTAAATTAGTCTCCGTTCGTATGGTTTTTCACTTGGATTGACAGATGCATTACCTCATACCCTTGAACTACAGGAGTTGCTGTAGACTCTTATAAATAGCATAGAATTCATATTAGGAGTAAATGGGGCTCTGGGGTGCACCTAAGCAGATATTCATACAGTAAGCATCTTCTTTGGACTTTGATAGGTTCCTCATATATAAAAGAATCTCAAGGGGGTAAATTGGCTTGAAATTCTTCTTAGAGATCCAAGATTACTTGGGGAAAAAAAAATGTTTTCGTTCTATGTGCCAAGAAGTCACCTAAGCACCAAGGAACACTTAAAAGAAGCACAGGTTTCTTATCCAAATGGCAAACAAAATAACTCACAAGAATTTTAGAAAACAAACCTGTCTGACTGGAGCAGGTTCTACCAGAACACGCCATTGCTCCATTCAGTGCCCCTAGAATCCCCATTGTTCTGTTCATCCAAACCCAGCTTCTGTGTGCTTTTTGCATTTAATGGTTTCCACCTGCAACTGTCTTCAAGGATTGGCCTTGGGACACTGGAGCAACTTTGCCTGCTGGTGCCGAAAATCTGAAGTGCTTAGTAGTTTGCACCACCCACACCTCCTTCCTTGGGAAAAATCCAACAACCAATGATTTTTTGGTGTGGTTGAATCAAAGTTCAGCTCCCTTGTATGAGACAGCACAAACTTGAGGTAAAATGTGCACTCCAGAGCTCCCTGTAGGATTGAGCTAGGCCTTAAAACCTTGTCTGACTTATCTTCTTCCCTGTCCTTCTTCCCCTACTTTCTTGCCAGTTTTTCCCAAATATACTTCTTAATAAATCACTTGCTCAGGAATCCTTATCACAGGGCTTGCTTCTGAAGAATCTTGGCTAATATACCTTACTGAGGAGTCAGGACTTGCTTCTGCCTAAAAGAAAGATAGCATTGGATTTGGAAGCGAAAAAAGAGAAGCATGCTATCCCTAAGAACATAGAATAAACATGAGAAAAGGACCAGGCTGGAAATGTACTGGGTATATTGGAGTGCAATGTAGAGAAAATTATGGCTATATTAAAATGTTATATATAACATTTTATATATAAGGAAAAATATAATTTCCCTCTCCTCAATTCACCTTTTATTCCCTTCAAGAATAAGCTTTTTATTTTTTTAAATCAAAGAATAATTACTTTACAATATTGTGATGGTTTTTGCCAAATAGTAACATGAATTGGCCACAGATGTACATGTCCCTTCCTAAAACTCATGGTTTAATTTGTTTTTCTTTTTTTTTATTCTCAGAAAACCTGGGAAATAAAAGCATAAGTACTCATCTCAGGTTTAAATATGTGCAAAATTAATTACATTAGGAAACAGAGAGGAAAGAATTTCTCCCTGGCCCTTACTGTAGTGTGGACAAGAGATTGCTCTACAGACAAGGGGTATAAGCAAATTAAAACTTTCTAGGTGTTTGTTATGCATATACCTGAGACTTAATGTGAAAAAGAAAATCAATGTTAGTTTTTAAACAATTAAAACCCATAATTATTTTTTAATCCTTAGTGTGGCATGCAAAGGCTTTCACAATCTGGCCCCATGCTGCATTTCAAGCCTTTTCTTCTGCTGTTTTCTTTCATGCATATAATCGCTTGGTCCTTCACTGAGCTCTTTGCCATTATTTGAACATATGATATTATTTCACATTCTCATGCTTTGCTCTGCTGCTGCTTGAGAAGCCCTTCTATCTCCTCTCTGCCTGAAAATTTTTGTTTACATTTCAATACCCAGCTCAAATTTCACATTCTCTCTTACCTTATCCTACCTTTTCAGGTAGTTTATCTTTTTGTGTCTGTGTGGATCATACTAGAATATATCTTCAATATAGCACTTAGATCATTGCCTTTACATGCAAACAAGTCTATAGAGTCCAGGAGAAATGTATTTATTCCATCTTTATTTCTTTTCTCCATTTTAGTGACTGGCACACTCCTACCTCTCCATAAATGTCTGACTTAGAAATGAATTGAATAAGTTTTATTTTTTAAGGTGGAGCCAAATTACAAAACATCTTGGATGATAAGATAACTTAACTATAGCCTAATTTAGAGTGGAACATTTAGAATTCTTTAAGAAATTATTTGATTAAATTTTTTGATTTAATGAAAAAAATGTGTTAGATAATAAAACTATTCCTATTTTGCTCCCTGCCTCAGCCTGTAGATCCTGCAGAGTGTTTCTAGCAGTCAGGTAGGGTAGATACCCAAACTAGTCAACAAAGCTGTGCTTAGTGTAAGCATTTCTTATTTCAAATATTCAGCAACAAATTTGAGAATATTAAGTGGTTTCCCAAAAACATAATAGATAAGATCAAGGAGTTTAAATTAACGATTTAGATTGGCATACTGAGATTGGCAGTTACAACTGTATGATACTTTTGGCAAGTTATTTTTCATTAGTGAAATAATGATAAAGCACTGAATTCATACAGTTGTAAAGAATAGTACTCTGCCTCGAATATTAGGAATTATAAGTATCAACATTATCGAAGTTTCTCTGACAAGTATTTATCCTTTTTTCAGGAAGGATTTTCTCAGGATGCCCTATTGAAAATGTGCTATCATTGTTATTCCTCAAGAAGCTGAGAATTCCAGACTGAGGGACCAGCCACATGGAGGCATAAAAGCATGAGGCTTGTTTAGACAGTGAGTATGATAACTCAGTTTTCTGCTCCTACCCTTACACCTCTTTATACAGAATAAAGCAGTGGCTAAGCTAAACCTGAACTCAGGCCTTGGTGTCTACTTGAAATAGTATGGACTTTCTGGTCTGGCTTCAAATAGTCTTAAATCACTGATTTGTTTTCAACTCCCCCTCTACTCTTGGCTGCAGAGACCTGGCCATAGGTCCTGATTACCCTAGGTAGCAACATTCATGCTGGTTTCCTTTGTGACCAAAGTAATATCTAGGGATTTGTAACAAACATAGAGCTTCCCTGATAGCTCAGTTGGTAAAGAATCCACCTGCAATGCAGGAGACTCTGGTTTGATTCCTGGGTCAGGAAGATCTGCTGGAGAAGGGCTTGGTTACTCACTCCAGTATTCTTGGGTTTCCCTGGTGGCTCAGCTGGCAAAAAATCCACCTGCAATGCTGGAGACCTAGGTTCAATCCCTGGATTGGGAAGATCCCCTGAAGTAGGGAAAGGCTACCCACTCCAGTTTTCTGGCCTGGATAATTCCATGGACTGACTAATCTGTGGGGTCACAAAGAGTTGGACACTACTGAGTGGCTTTCAGTTTTCACTTTAGGATCACATGTATTACTTTTCAAAAGACTGACCTCATAGGACATGGAGTTTCATTTCTTCTATTTTGAATTATTATCTACAGAGACTAATATTACAAAGCATAGCCCAAAGTTTTTAAGTGTGGGGGACATCTCTTGATTCAACAGTTCTAATCATGTGAGTTACCAGAGGCCCCATATTTGCCCTGGAGGCTTAGCTATTTCTTAAAGTCTGTCATATTAGGAAAGAAGCTTTATCATAGCCTAAACTTTTAGGTTCCTCTCTTTTTCTTTTCCTATACTTTCCATTAATCTAAGGCCAAGGCTCTTGACTGTTAAGAAAACAAAAGGTTCAGGGAGTTGTCAAAGCAACTGAGGTAGGGTTTTTCTCAGTTTCTCCAACTTTCTCCAAATTTCCCCAATTGATTTGGTCATTTCCGTCTGGAATTAGCCACACAACATTGAATGGTTAATTGCCTAAAACTGAATTTATCCTCTTCATCCAATCCACTCTGCTAATCAGCTCCCATTTATAACATCTCCATTTTCCTTAGTCATTCAGGCTTGAAAGCAGGAGACAATCTTTGACTCACCTCTATTTTTATTCTTTCCTATATCCAATCTATCATGAGTTATTTCTTCCTGTCTTCCAATATGAAGTGCTTCCCATTTTCACTATGCTGGGCTACTTAAAACCTTAACACCTTCTACCTGAGAATTATAAACCCTGCTAACATATCTACCACCCTCCAATTCTAATTCTTCCTGCTCATTGCTGACAGATAAATCTTCCTGAAAGATCACTTTCGTGATGCCATTTCTCTGTCCAAAAATCTCCAGTGGCATACTCCTTGCATCAGTAGAACAGTTAGCATCATTAGTTACTCTCCAGCAACTCCGATTCAAACAAAAAAGGCAAAGGAGTAGAAGTCAGTTTGGCCCATTACAACTTTGAAGGATCAGTTTTTTGCTCATATATTAATGTCTTCTAGGAGTGCTTGGTCAAACAAGAAGAAAAAGGAGAAAGGGGAATGGAAGGGAGAGGGAGGAAAGAGAAGAAAGGGGCAGCAGCAGAGGTGGGAATGAGAAAGGAGGGACAGAGATTGGATGAGATGGAGAAACTGACAGATAATATATAATTACTTTGTTCCAGATTGCTTTCTTTCTTTCGGCCTCTGGATTTCTCTTTCTATGTATGGTCAACTTTTAATGAAAAACAAGTTTGTTCTAAGGGAAAAAAAAGTAAAACTCATGAAACTAAAAAAAAAAAATACTCCATTTTCCTTGATTTTTATGATTTTCTGGAAGATATTAAACTAAGGTAGTTGTCTCTATTCCAAATTTCTGATTTTTACAGACGAAGTAGAAAAATATTTTTGTGGCTTTCTCTAATAAAAGTCAGAACATCCTATATATTTGAACCCTACAGGACTCAGATGTGGTGCTCAACATTTTTTTCTTTCTTTTAAGGCTTATTTTCTACTCCCACTGCTTATATGCTGATTACTGTGTCAAAGAGAATACTGAGATTGAGAAATGGTAGTCCGTGTTTAAGGTGCATTATTGGCACAAGATATAGAAAGTAAACAACTTTAAAACAAGTAAGCAAGCTTTCTCAGTTAATCTAGGCTTTCAAGAGTGAATGCAAAAGCATAACTGAGAGAATAAAACTAAAAGTATCCTCAACTAAAAATAATTTTGTTTTAAAGAGGAAGAAATAATAAGTAATAGTTGCTGCTAACTTGAATACTGAGTTTGTTCTTTAAGTCACCCTGTACAAAATCCATTGGGAAGTAGACCCTAATGTGAAGGAGTTGAGTTAAGGTCTTTTAATTAAATTTAAAGATTTTCTTACCCATGGGAAATGGCATAATTAGCTGTTTTCTAGTGTATTTGACCTGAAGATGCTTGAATCAGCAGATAATTGAATGTATTAAGAGAAGTAGCAAATTCTATTTATGAGACTTAGTTGTTAGGGAAAAAAGTTATTTATCATTTATTCAAGATAGTTCATATATATGTAGAAGAGGGGAGAGGAACAGGCAATTACAAACTATCTCAGTGCAAAACTGTGCATTTTCACGTGGTGACTCCTAGAAGAAGAATTGGGCAGCTCAGGACTTGCATCTATTTTGTTACTCCCACACAAGATCTCCATCTGAATGCCAAATAAATTACCACTGAAAATAGAGTGAAGTACTCACTGCAGTAGAATGTACCAGCTGGACTGATGCCTGCATCACAGATTAACTCTGATATATTGGGCTTTGGTATGTTTCTGTGATGTTTCTCAGGGCACATATAATTCAAATCTAAAGGCTAACAAGCTGTGCTCAGATGGAGTTCTTCTGAATAAGTACTTCAGTCATATGGTGCTTACACAAGTCTGAGTAAGGCATCATCTCCTTTCAAAGGAAAACATTTCATAAACTCCAAGTCTGAGATTTTTTTATTATTCTATTTCAGTATTAATACATGGGAAATCTATGTCCTTAAAAATGTATTCTTAAGCTTATTAATTCCTATATACTTTAAAAACCAAAATGGTTTGTAAAATAAATATGAAGAATGAACACATAAAATTGAAGTTAACAAAATTTAGTGTGATACATGATACTGTTTTGTAAAAGTGAACCTCCACTCATAACCTATATATTCTTTTACTACAGTGACACAGATTGGTTGAGTTTGCCATGCTTAAATTACTGTGTGCCTTGTGACAATTCAATTCTCTTATAAACCTTTTTTATCTGAAGTAGAGCAACACTGATCTTCCTTTTATATGCCATGAAGACATTGGCTTTCATCTGCATTACTTCATCTAAGTGTTGTCAGGCTTGTTTTCTCTCTTATTGGTTCTAGATAATTAATGTAATAATATAGATCTGAACAAAACTAAAAATACATAAGCTTAGATGCTGAATATACTGTATAGTATGTTTAATTATTTTATTGTCTTAGCATATATGGGAAATGCTATTTCACTCCTCATTCTTTTTTGCATTCATTCATTCAACACATAGTATTTGCTATATATTAACTACTGCAAATGATGATGACTGATGAGAATGACGATGATAATAAGGAGGAGGATTAAAACAGCACATTTCCTAGTTGAGCAAATTAAAAATCTAAAACTAAATATTCAACAATGACTATATCCATAGAGTTACAATTTTAGGCTATATTAAAGTCATTAGAGCAGTACATGTATAGGGTTAAGAAAGACTGAAAGTAGCAGAGCACGTGGATTGGAGCAGGAAATAAAGCTCAAAATAAAAAATATTTAAAACAGCAACAACAATAATGATGATGACATTGAAGACATTTTACACAAACTATGGAGGGTTTATCAGGTTCAAGTCACTGGTTAGTTGTTATTTAATCTTCACAGCAACCAACTGACATGGTTATTATTTTCATTATTTTATAGACAAGTCATAGACACCCAAATACACACAGCTAGTAATGATATGGCTAGAATCTTTTTTTTCCACAGAGACTGTTTAATCAGCTTACATATCATATATGGTCAAATTTATATAATAAATCTCATGTATATACACATAAACATAGATACATGTGTGTATATATAATATGTATTTATTCATCTTGTCTTAGTTATTCTGCTTTTCTGATTGATACAACATTTTATAAATTGAGTCTTACAATTCATGAACATGGTATTGACTTCTATTAATTTGATCATTTTAAATTTCTTCAAATAATGATTTGTAATTTTATTTATTTATTTATATTTTATTATTCATTTTTTGGCTGCACTTACTTATCTTTGTAAGTGTGAAGGGTTTCTCCAGTTGTGGCAAGCAGGGGCTACTCTTCATTGTGGTGCACGGGTTTCTCACTGAGGTGACTTTTCTTGTTGCAGAGCATGAGCTCATTAGTTGTGGCCCATGGGCTTAGCTGCCCCATGGCATGTAAAATCTTCCTGGATCAGGGATCTAACCTGCATCCCCAGCACTGGCAGGTGGATTCCCAACCCTTGGACCACCAAAGAAGCCCTGATTTGTATTTTTTTTTTTTCTGATGTGATGGTCTTCCCCATCTTTCATTATTTTTGTTGTTAGATATTTGATGTTTTTATGTAATTACAGATTTTATCTTTTTAAATTTTATTTGCTATTGGTTGTGACTGCTATATAAAAATACAAATTGATCTTTACATTTTGACCATGTATTGTGCAACCTTGCTTTAATTTAGTTATTGGTTTTAATAGTTCATGAACTCTTGGATTTTCTGCATATGTAGCCATATTATCTGAGATTAATGTGCCTCATTCTTTCTTTTCTAGCCTCTTTGGACTGTCTCAAACCTTCAATACAATCTTGAGTGATAAAAGGTAAACTTATCTCATTTCCCATCTAAGGGGGGATTTTTAAAATTAATTTAATTTTTATTGAAGGATAATTGCTTTACAGAATATTGCTGCTTTCTTTCAAACCTCAGCATGAATCAGCCATGGGTATACACATATCCCCTCCCTTTGGAAGCTCCCTCTCATCTCTCTCCCGATCCCACCCCTCTATATTGATACAGAGCCCTTGTTTGAGCTTCCTGAGCCATAGAGCAAATTCCCATGGGCTATCTATTTTACATATGGTAATGTAAGTGTCCATGTTACTCTTTCCATACATCTCACTTTCTCCTCCCCTCTCCCCATGTTCATAAGTCTATTCTTTATGTCTGTTTCTCCATTGCTGCCCTATAAATAAATTCTTCAGTACCATTTTTCTAGATTCCATATATATATATATATTAGAATACAATATTTATCTTTCTCTTTCTGACTCACTTCACTCTGTATAATAGGTTCTAGGTTCATCCACCTCATTAGAAATGACTCAATTGTGTTCCTTTTTATGGCTGAGTAATATTCCATTGTGTATATATACCACTACTTCTTTATCCATTCATGTGTCAATGGGCATTTAGGTAGCTTCCATGTTGTAAATACTGCTGCAATGACCAATGGGATTCACGTGTCTCTTTCAAGTTTGGTTTCCTCAGGGTTTATGCCTAGGAGTAGGATTGCTGAGTCATATGATGGTTTTATTCCTAGATATTTAAGGAATCTCCATACCATCTTCCACAGTGGCTGTATCAGTTTACATTCCCACCAACAGTGCAAGATTGTTTCCTTTTCTCCACACCCTCTCCAGCATTTATTGTTTGTAGACTTTTTGATGATGGCCATTGTGACCGGTGTGAGGTGATCTCATTGTAGTTTTGATTAGCACTTCTCTAATAATGAGCGATGTTGAGCATCTTTTCATGTGTTTGTTAGCCATCTATATGTCTTCTTTGGAGAAATCTCTGTTTAGGTCTTTTTCCCACTTTTTGATTGGGTTGTTTAGTTTTCTGGTATTGAGTTGTATGAGCTGCTTGTATATTTTGGAAATTAACCCTTTGTCAGTTGTTTCATTTGCTATTATTTTCTCCTATTCTGAAAGTTGTCTTTTCACCTTGCTTATAGTTTCCTTTGCTGTGCAAGAGCTTTTAAGTTTAATCAGGTCCCACTTGTTTACTTTTGTTTTAATTTACGTTACTGTAGGAGGTGGGTCATAGAGGATCTTGCTTTGATTTATGTCATTGAGTGTTCTGGATATGGCTAGAATCTTAACACAGGCAGAGTAGTTCCAAAATGTGAGTACTTAACTATATTTCCAAATAAAATAGTTGGTATTTGAATTATACACTTTTATAATTAACAAATATGAATTGAGCATATATAATATATTGGGTGGCCTTGGAGGTCAATTTAAATAGTTCTCATCCCTGGTGGATAGAGGGTAAAGAATCTGCCTGCAATGCAGGAGACCTGGCTTCAGTTTCTGGGTCAGGAAGATACCTTGTAGAAGGGAATGGCTACCCATTTCAGTATTCTTGCCTGGAGAATCCCATGGACAGAGGACACTGGTGGGTAACAATCCATGGGGTCACAAAGAGTCAGACATGTTAATCGGACTAACAGTGTTAGTCAACCCCATGGACTGTAGCCCTCCAGACCTAACAGAAGTAGAAGAGATCAGGAGGAGGTCTCAAGAATATACAGAAGAACTATACAATAAAGTTCTTAATGAACCGGATAACCACAATGGTGTGATCACTCACCTAGAGTCAGACATCCTGGTGTATGAAGTCAAATGTGGCTTAGGAAGCCTCACTGTGAACAAAGCTAGTGAAGGTGATGGAATTCCAGCTGAGCTATTTCAAATCATAAATGATGATGATGTTAAAGTGCTGTGCTCAATATGCCAGGAAATTTGGAAAACTCATCAGTGACCACAAGACTGGAAAAGGTCAGTTTTCATTCCAATACCAAAGAAAGGCAATGCCAAATAAAGTTCAAAGTACTGTACAGTTGCATTCATTTAATATGCTAACAAGATAATACTCAAAAAGCTTCAAGTTAGGCTTCAACAGTATATGAATAGAGAATTTCCAGATGTACAAGCTGGATTTAAAAAAAGCAGAGGAACCAGAGATCAAATTGCCAACATTTGTTAGATCATAGAGAAAGCAAGGGAATTCCCAAAAATAAAACACACGCATCTACATCTGATTTATTGATTATGCTAAAACCTTTGACTGTGTGAATCACAACAAACTGCAGAAAATTCTTTAAGAGATGGAAATACCAGATCACTTTACTGGTCTCCTGGAAACTGGTATGCAGGTCAGGAAGCAACAATTAGAATTAGACATGGAACAACATGTTTCACGGTTGTTGACTGTCAAAATTGGGAAATAAGTATGTCAAGGCTGCATTTTGTCACCATGCTTATTTAACTTCTATGCAGAGTATATCATGTGAAATGCCGAGCTGGATGAATCCCAAGCTGGAATCAAGATTGCTGGGAGAAATTTCAAAACCTCAGATATGCTGATGATACCACTCTAATGGCAGAAAGTGAAGAGGAACTAAAAAGCCTCTTGATGAAAGTGAAAAATTTGGCTTAAAACTCAATATTCAAAAAACTAAGGTCATGTATCTGGTCCCATCACTTCATGGTAAACAGATGGGGGTAAAATGGAAACAGTGGCAGGTTTTATTTTCTTGGGCTCCAAAATCACTGCAGATGCGGACTGCAGCCATAAAATTAAAAGACTCCTCCTTTGGAAGAAAAGCTATGACAAACCTAGACAGTGTATTAAAATGTAGAAACATCATTTTGCCAACAAAGGGCCATATTATCAAAGCCATGGCTTTTCCAGTAGTCATGTATGGATGTGAGAGATGAACCATAAGTAAGGCTGAGTACCAAAGAATTGATGTCTTCAAACTGGTGCTGGAGGACTCTTGAGAGTCCCTTGGCCAACAAGGAGATCAAATCATTTAATCCTAAAGGAAATGAACCCTGAATATTCATTGGAAAGACTGATGCTGAAGCTGAAGCTTCAATACTTTGGACACCTGATGTGAAGAACTGACTCATGGGAAAAGACTGTGATGCTGGGAATGATTGAAGGCAGGAGGAGAAGGGGGAAACAGAGAATGAGATGGTTGGATGGCATCACTGATTCAATGGACATGAGTTTGAGCAAACTCTGGTAGATAGTGAAGGACAGGGAAGCCTGGCATGCTGCAGTCCATGGGTTCGCAAGAAGTTGAGCACGACTTATCAACTGAACAACAACAAGCATTATTCTGAATGTTTCTGTGAGTTGAAGAGCAAGCTAGAATCTCAAAAGACATATAGTTTTCCCATAAAGATATTTGCTGAGTTCTGATGCTGAGTGGGGTCTGGTTAACTAAGCCAAATTTTCTAAAAGGGAGAGTGAAATCTGCTGCAATTGCTTTGTGCTTTACTTTCCTGAAAAATGCACTTTAAAGCCCACCTTTAGAAACATTTTCTGTATATGAAGGCTCATTGGATGGGAAGAGAAAAAACTTAGCAGAGAACCTCTGAAAAGCAGACCTACATTCTCAGCAGTCTTCAAGACTGAGAAGAAATATATGAAAGCCTTGTAATACATATACCATGAGTGACATACCTAAGGATGAGGGTGAACAAGAATTAGGCTGAATCTTTCTAAATCTGCAACCCAGCATTCACTCAGCTCATCTGGCTGAATTCAGATGATCTGCTCCACATTCTATCTGGTTAACACGGAAAAATGAAACTGTCCTCTCACTGGTAATATAATACCACTGGGATTCCCTAAGATTCTCTAGTACACTGCCTAGTGTATAATTTTTTAAAAATTAGAAATAAGAGACAAATAAAAATAAGAGAAATAACAATATAAACAGACTTGCATATGATCTAGATACTGATGTTAACAAACAAGGACTCTAAAATAGCTATAATTCATTTAATTGAAAACAAGAGTTAAGAGGCACAAAATAAAAAGGTTGAGACTTTCAGCATCAAATTGGCACCTACAAAATAATCAAATGGATATTCTGGAACTTAAAATTTTTAAATATACATATATATATATATATGGAAGTAAGAACCATATTAGATGGGTTTATCAGAGTATGGAGGCAACAAGATTAGTAAAGTGGAAAACACTGCACAAGTGAAATAAAGACATGGGAATACATGGGACAAACAGGAACATCTCAAAGGCATTTATAGTTGGAGTTCCAAAAGGAGAGAAGCAAGAGAAAGAAGCAGGAACAGTATTTGAAGAGTCAGTTACTGAATATTTCCAGAACTGATAAAAAGACATCAACGCAAAGAATTCCAATGAGGAAAAACTCAATTCAAAGGAGGAAAGGTGCAAAGAAAACCACATCTAGACAAATCACTGTAACACTGCAGAATATCAAGGACAAAAAGGAAATCTAAAAAGTGACAGGAATTAAAAAAAAAATATTGCCTTTAAAGTAGTAACGATAAGACTGGCAGCTGAATTCTCAACAGAGCTGACACAAGCCAGAGACAACAGAGGAACATTTCTAATCACTGAAAGAAAATAACTGCCAACTGTAAAATTCTACACACCATAGAAATTTCTTTCAAAAATGAAGTTAAAATAAAGCTATTTTCAGATGAAAGTCTAAGAGAAGATTTTTGCTATATCTGTACTAAAAGAAAATCTAAACAGAGTTCTTCAGGCAAATGGAAATTCATTCCAATTGAAACTTCAACAAGGAAAAAGAGAAAGAAAAATATCAGTGGGTCACGTTTAAGGAAAATTTACTATACAAAATTATAATTATAATAGCATTTGAAGTTAAAATGCATGTAGACAACAGACAAACAATTAATCTCAAAAATATACAAACAACTCCTGCAGCTCCATTCTAGAAAAATAAACAACCCAATTAAAAAGTGGGCCAAAGAACTTAACAGACATTTCTCCAAAGAAGATATAAAAATGGCTAACAAACACATGAAAAAATGCTCAACATCACTCATTATCAGAGAAATGCAAATCAAAACTACAATGAGGTACCACTTTACACCAGTCAGAATGGCTGCCATCCAAAAGTCTACAAGCAATAAATGCTGGAGAGGATGTGGAGAAAAGGGAACCCTCTTACACTGTTGGTGGGAATGCAAACTAGTACAGCCACTATGGAAAACAGTGTGGAGGTTCCTTAAAAAGCTGCAAATAGACCTGCCATATGACCCAGCAATCCCACTGCTGGGCATATACACCGAGGAAACCAGAATTGAAAGAGCCACGTGTACCCCAATGTTCATCGCTGCATTGTTTACAATAGCCAGGACATGGAAGCAACCTAGATGCCCATCAACTGACGAATGGATAAGAAAGCTGTGGTATATATACACAATGGAATATTACTCAGCATTAAAAAAAAATTCATTTGAAGCAATTCTACTCAGATGGACGAAACTGGAGCCCATTATCCAGAGTGAAGTAAGCCAGAAGCAGAAACAACAATACAGTATATTAACGCATATATATGGAATTTAGAAAGACGGTAAAGAGAACCCAACATACGAGACAGCAAAAGGAGCGCAGATGTATAGAATAGACTCGTGGACTTTGTGGATGAGGGTAAGGGTGGGATGATATGGGAAAAGGGCATTGAAGCATGTTAATTTTCATATGTCTAATCAATCGCCAGCCCAGGATTGATGCTCGGGGCTGGTGCAGCGAGATTTCCCGGGGGGGGGGGGGGGGGGGGGGGGGGGGGGGGGGAAAGGGGGAGGGGGGTTCCGGAGGGGAAGCATATGTAAACCCATGGTGATATCATGACAATGTATGGCAAAAACAATTAAAAAATTAAAAAAAAATGCATGTAGAACTGAAATACTCAACCAAAATTACTCAAAAGGCAAGAGGGCATAAATAGAGCTTAACGGTCCTGAGGTTCAAGCAGTATCATATTTGGGATAAAAGTAATAACTTATATTAATTTTAGTAAAGTCAAGAATGAATTATTACATCTTGGCAGCTTGGCTATCTACTAACATGACATAAAATTAGTTTGACAACAGAAGTGAAAATGCTGTTACAAATCATTTCTTAATTTTAGTACAATTGAGGAAATATGAATGGCAATAGGCATAAATGCCCAATCAGATGTTTATTGGACCCCAACTTACCAACTGTATGTTCAGCTGAACCCCAAAATAATGAAATTTAAAAGAATAGCAAAGTCTCGGTATATCTCAATGGAAATTATCTCTAAAACATAAGTCTATAATGAGACTTTATAATGCAATTATCACCCTAGGAACAAAACCACATCATGTTTTCAACATAAAAGTCACTCAACTTCCATATGCACATTCAAATATTCATAAAGAAAACAGTCCTGTTAGTAGTTAGGATCCCAAAATACATAATGAAAATAATAAAAATTATAAAACTTCAGAAAAGGGAATACCATGCTAGAATTATCAGGGAAATCTTTAAGAAATAGATAGAATCTAAAGTAGGGCCTGAAAGATGACTAGAAAACACATTTCACTTTTTGATAAAAAATGTACTATGAAGAAGAGAAATGCACCTTCCTTTAATCTTTGGCTAGAAGTGGAAAATGAAATATAACATTAGTAATAAAGATCTGAATTTGGACACTTAACTCTCTCATTGACACTATTAGTTCTTAAGAATGGAGACCTGGGAAAGGATGACTGACATGGAACTGAAAATATTCTGTTTGGAAAACAGACCTTCTTAAAGAGTCCTCTCAATTTATGCTTTGTCACAAATAGAGGATGCAAGTTGAGGGATCTGAGAGCAAGAAGAAAAGAGGACTGAGTGCCAATTTGCATAGTGAAATGATTAAAAGAGTTAAAAAAAAAAAGAAAACCATGCCAAAGCTCTGAAGTATCAGAGCTATGTCTCCACAAAATGGCTTTTTACCTTTATAAATTTTGAAGGTTAATTATCTTACCCAACATCAGAGGTCAAATTAGAGTTATTTTAATCAGTGTTTGGGAATGTTGACAATTAATAAGAAAGTATACTTAGGTTGTACTTAGGTGTCTTTATTTTTTCTAGCCTTGTACTTTAAACACTTATCACTCTATAATGAAGATATTGCAGACTGGTTCATAGTTATAATTTATTGTTTAAACATGAAATTGTTTTTTGTATTTTTAAAAACTACAAATGAGAGGAAGTGTGATTTCTAACACCAGTCTCAATTAACCATGGCTATAACTGTTTCCATTCTTTGACCTGTGAAGTTACTATACAGATATCACTAGTGATAATTTATCTAAGCTACAGATAGCTCATGGGAAGACAGAAAAGTAATTATATTTACTTACTTGGAAAACCCCAAACTCTGAGGAAATAACAGTTGTCTTTAATAAAACACAAATGGATGTCCAGCATAATAATATAAGTAAACAGGTAATCATCCAAGGCCCCATGACTCGTGGCACTGGGGATACAAATCTAGAGGTGAAATATACACTGCTGAATTGGATGCTCTAGGGAACATGTAACAACTCTAGCTTAATTATGCAGTGAGACTTGGAGTGGCATTGTGGAATAACTAGCACTTACATTTTCAACGTTTGGCTGTCTTAAACCCAACTTTGCCTGATCACAAGTGTCTGAGTCTCTATGATAATGTTTAATATATTTTAAACACAGTAACTTTACAAATACTTGATAATTTTAACTAAATTATAAACTTCAGATATACTTTGCAACTCCATGGAAACAATTTTGCTCCTAAAACAAGTCCTTTATGGCTCTGAATCCCAAATTATGTCTGGTTTTGTTTTAGATCTCATCTGAATTTTTGAAAAACACTTTCATCATTTTGAAGTAAAATAATTAATGAAATTTACACAAACAATATTCTCTCAGGCACTGCTAACCAATCACCAAGGACAACACACAGTGTTTCTTAGAAGTGGCATGACAGCACATCATTCTAAATTTGGTTACTCCCAATAAGTTTAAAGGAACATTATCAAAAGATATGGCTGGCTGATTATGTAGCCTCAAGTAACTGAATAATTAAGCTATGCTTTAACCCATGAATATCACTGTCCTAATTTACTATAGAGTGTGTCATTTTCCTACCTACATGGATAATCTAAAGTACATGAGGGAAATCTGTAGAAGCAGTTTTCTCTAAGGCATATTGTCCTAGATCTAGAAGCCAAATTCCCCCCAAAATTCCATACTTATTTTAATAAAGTGAATCCAATATGCTAATATCCTCCATTTAAAAAACTCTATAACAAAATTTCAATAAGTACAGATGGTAAATAAGATAGTGAACTATGAATGCCAAGACCAAATTATAAAAATTCATGAGTATTTCTAATATCAATAGTCACTATTGTATTTTGCTAGCCTTATACATTAATGAATGATTGTTACACAACTACTATTTTTTTAATTACTTTATTTATTTTAATTGGAGGCTAATTACTTTATAATATTGCAGTGGTTTTTGCCATACATTGACATGAATCAGCCATGGGTATACATGTGTCACCCATCCTGAAACCCCCTCTCACCTCCCTCCCCAACACAGCTACTATGTTAACCTTAAATGTCCTGAAGACTCTCAAATATTTGGTACTTAAACTCTCATTCAACATTGATATTGTGGTATCAGACAAACACAGTGTTACCAGAGAAATGGGCTTAAATAACCAGCAGTAAAATTAAGTTCATGCTGAACTGATAAGCAGCTTCCACAGGTGTTCATTGCTCCTACCCAAGCCTAGGCTTGTCCCTAAATCCTAGAGTTAGGAGACCCAGTTGCCAAGGGCACAGAGATGTGCTGAGGAGTTCAGCATCTGCAGGGACAAACTCTGTCAGTTCCCCCCTAGTTTCATCTGATCCTATCCTCATTCTTTACCCTGATTCATTTCATTGCACCCAGTCCTTGTTGTCATTTTGTTGCTAAGTCATGTCTAACTCTGCAGCCTCATGGACTGCAGCCTGCCAGGCTCCTCTGTCCATGGCATCTCCTGGGAAAAAATACTGGAATGGGTTGCCATTTCCTTCTCCATGGGATCTTCTAGACCCAGGACCCAGGGATTGAACCTGTGTTTCCTGCCTTGCTGGTGAATTTTTAACCACTGAGCTACCAGGGAAGCCTGTCCTTAGGGAAGGTAGTGAAAGGCCATAATTGCATGACAGAAATATTATTAATATTTGAATAAACATTCACAGCCTCTTCTTCAGTCTTTGCCTAATTGGCATTTCCTTCTTTTCTGATTTTAATCAGAGGTGAAAGAATATTGAGAAGAATATTAAGAATGTGGGAGATAGAGAGGCTTTGGGGAGGCTGAGCAGTGTGAGAAGCATAAAGGGAAGCAAGGAATGAGGTGCCAAGAGGTGCTGCATTGGAGATGAAATGTTCTTTCACCATTTACAAGGAAGCAGCAAAAAGTGATTTTGGAGATGTATTAAATTACTTTGGTTGCTTGACTGTGCTTCTTTTTCAATGTGACACCTCACCAGGATGGGAATTTTCAGGCACAGTCCACAGCATTAACAGAACAAAAAACAATAAAGACAGGAGTAAGACCTAAACTTACCACTGACCAACAACCACCCAGATGGTGCTAGTGATAAAACAGTGGCTTGCCAATGTAGGAGACACAAGAGATGTGGGTCCTGTCCCTGGATCTAGAAGATCCTCTGGAGGATGGCACAGCAACCCACTCCAGTATTCTTGCCTGGAGAACCCCATGTACAGAGGAGCCTGGCAGGCTATGGTCCATAGGGTCACAAAGAGTTGAACACAACTGAAGCGACTAAGCAGACACACAGGCAACAACCATGAGATTTGGTGGAACCTATGAAACAACTGAAGGAAATCAGTTAGCTGGAGAATAGAACAAATATAACCAAGAAAAATTCATCAGGATGATGACCAGTATTCAGAAATTTGTTGTTGTTCCGTCACTCAGCCATGTCTGACACCTTGCAGTCCCATGGACTGCAGCACTCCAGGCTTCTCTTTTCTTCACCATCTCCCGGAGCTTACTCAAACTCATGTCCATTGAGTCAGCCATCTCATCCTCTGTTGTCCCCTTCTTCTCCTGCCTTCAATCTTTCCCAGCATCAGGGTTTTATCTAAAGAGGTGGCTCTTTGTATCAGGTGGCCAAAGTATTGAGAGTCAGCTTCAGAATTAGTCCTCCCAATGAATATTAAGGGTTGATTTCCCTTAGGGTTGACTGGTTTGATCTCCTTACAATCCAAGAGACTCTCAAGAGTCTCCTCCAACACCACAGTTTGAAACCACCAATTCTTGCCAAAGAATTGAGACATAAGAAATGTGGGTTCAACCCTTGAGTCAGGAAGATCCAGGCACTCAGGCTTCTTTATAGCCCAACTCTCACATCTATACCTGACTGCTATACCTAGACTACCTCAGCACATCTCTGTGCTTTGACTATATGGACCTTTTTCAGCACAGTCATGTCTCAGCTTTTTAATATGCTGTCTAGGTTTCAGAAACTAATCCATTTTAAATTTGAATTTATTTTATAATATAATTTAAGGCATTGATTTTCCAAATAGTGAATTATTGACTCAATGACCAAAAGAGACCCCCAAAAGTGCTTAATATACTCCATATTACCATACGTGAAATAGATCACCAGTCCTAGTTTGACGCATGAAACAGGGCACTCAAAGCTGGTGCACTGGGACAACCCTGAGGGATGGGATGGGAGTGGGGCGGGAGGGGGCTTTGGGATGGGGGACACACCATGGCTGTGTGGGGACATCACCCATGGCTGATTTATGTCAATGTATGGCAAAAACCACCACAATATTGTAAAGTAATTAGCCTCTAATTAAAATAAATTAATTAATTTAAAAGAGAGAGAGAGAGGAAAAAATGTGTGCTTGCTTAGTCGTTCAGTGTATCCAACTCTTTGCGACCCCATGGACTGTAGCAAGCCAGGCTCTCTTTCCATGGAATTCTCCAGGCAAGAATACTGAAGTGGGTTGCCATGCCTTCCTCCAGGGGATCTTCCTGACCCAGAGATGGAGCTCAGGTCTTCCGCAATGCAGGTGGATTCTTTACCATCTGAGCCACCAGGGAAGTAAACAAAAAGAAAGGGGAGATTAGAGGTGTTTTAATAATAAAAAATTATTAAAAAAAAAAATATATATATATATACTCCAAAAAAGTAACTTGTTATACTGGAGGAAAGTAGAGCTTTCATCTAAATCAGCTTGACTCACAGACAGACATAGTTACATGTATATTAGATGAGCTAAAATATCATGCTGCAGTTCACAGATGCTTCCTACATAAACAAAGGGAATTGATGCCAGTCAATCCCTGCTAATGTACAATAAGCACAGGAATAACAGAGAAGACAATGGCCCATTTTCAATATCCCCCAAACCAATTATAAAAGACTAAAAAGGATGGAGAGGGGCTTGGAGTTTTGGAGTTTGCTTTTCATGGACAGATGGTTTCCTCATCATTATTTGTGGTACCACCTAAAACTTGTCTGACTGGGAAGCAGATAGCACTTCCTGTCTGCATGCTGCTTTGTACTTCAGTTCCACTCATTTCATGGTTCTCTCCTGGTAAGCTATGAGCCTTTTTTTCTCCTGACTATAGGGCATGCTAGAGTTAATGACAGACTGTAGCTGTCTCCTAGTCTATTATATTTTCTCAATGACCAAAGCAAATCTGTATTCATGTAAATATGCCTTTTCCTTGGTGGAAACTGAAATCAGTTCCACACAGTTAATCATACCATAGTCTTGCCCATATAGTCAGAAACTGATATTAAGTCTCTCCTTAGCCTACTCCAAACTCAGTAACCCCAATGAGTTCAATGTTTCCTAGTCAACACACTAATCGTTTTCTTTTTTTTTTTAAACCCTCATTTCCTCTGGACCCTATCCAAACTCTCTATTTCTTAGATCAATAATAGGATTAACATGAATCTCACCACAATAGCAATTAAGAATAGAACCACATGAACTATACTGGGAGAAATCACTTTGTATTTCCAATGCCTGCATTTGAGAATTTGATTTGAAGTGGTGAGCATGTGTTATTGACTCATTACCTTGCAATTTAGGCTGTTTATAAAATCTGACTGAAAGTATCATACCTGCCAATATTCAACTTCTACATTCTTTTCCAAAAACAATGTTCAGTTTTTTTTTTTTTAATTCCGGAGTGAATTATATGGAATACAAAACTTGAAATATCAAGCTCAATAATTTATTCAGTTGCTGGGAAATCCATATTTTAATTTCTGTAGGATTGTGTTCTAAGATGTAATATCCACATTAAAGTGTATATGGCTTCTGTGGTGGTTTACTGGTAAAGAATCTGCCTGCAATGCAGGAGACCCAGGTTCAATCCCTGGGTTGGGAAGATTCCCCTGGAGGAGGGCATGGCAACCCACTCTAGAATTCTTGCCTGAAGAATCTCCATGGATAGAGGAGCCTGGCAGGCTACAGTCCATGGTGTGGCAAAGAGTTGAACATGACTGAGTGACTAAGCACACACACAAACTTTATATATATATATATCTCATTCCATATGTACACATATATGTATAAAATATTATAATCCATTAAAGAAACTTTTAATAGTCAATATATAGTCAATATACAGTCAAAAATAGTCAAAAATAGTCAATATCATAGTATCATGGAATCTCAGGGGTGGAAGAGCATTATGTCAGATTCTATTCCTTCAGAGGCACCAG
Source organism: Antilocapra americana (assembly GCA_007570785.1). NCBI lineage: Eukaryota > Metazoa > Chordata > Mammalia > Artiodactyla > Antilocapridae > Antilocapra > Antilocapra americana. Next base: position 216,905 of record ML664175.1, on the reverse strand, counting down.
CTTCAGCTCAGTTGCTCAGTCATGTCCGACTCTTTGCAACTCCATGAACTGCAGCACGCCAGGCCTCCCTGTCCATCACCAACTACCAGAGTCCACCCAAACCCATGCCCATCAAATCAGTGATGCCATCCAGCCATCTCATCCTCTGTCTTCCCCTTCTCCTCCTGCCTCCAATCCTTCCCAGCATCAGAGTCTTTTCCAATGAGTCAGCTCTTCACATGAGGTGGCCAAAGTATTGGAGTTTCAGCTTCAATACCAGCTTAGTTACCTTGATTTAACAAAAAAGAAAAGTGTGATGAAATGAAGACTATAATGCCCAACAGAACACTAAAATGCAGCCAGGAGGCCCCTGGGGAATAAGAGACTATGTGTATCTCCACCCAGACAGAACATGAACTATGGGCCACGATATCTTGAAAGAATGCGTATACGTTGAACTCTGGGTAACAGCCTTAGAAACTAATCATGTATAGACAAGAATGATTCCAGTTTGCCAATATCAATCATAATTATTGGAAAACAATTTATGTAAACTTGCTCCATTTTAAAAAAACTTCTTGGTTTTTAACTCTTCTTGTGGTATATTTAAGTTTCTACCAAAATCTGTGTCTCTTGAATTGCAATTTCTGACTCCCAAATATTTTTTTCCCTTACCTTACAGCACTGTTTTTATTTCTAGATCAACAAAAGGAGATGATAATCTTTGAATTTACAATTCAGCCCACCTCTAAGAATGCAAGTTCTTAGTAAGCTTGACAGAGATACTATAAGAAAATAATTTTAAAATGCCATCACAGATTATTCAAAAGATACATCAAATATATTTATCACAGAGCTGATGACAGAGGAAACAATTATAAATTCCCTAACTAAAATTCCAAACACCAAGTATATGATTAAATGCTTATATAGGAGTTGGCCATATTTTTAAGCTTAATTGAGGGAAATTCTCTATATTTAATTTTAGTAAAGCTTTTTTATAATGTGTTTGTTTCTAGAGCACAGGTGCCATGGAAACCACCACTAAGGCCAAGATGGAGAAAGGACTCATATTAACACCATCATTTTTGGACACATAGAGTCAGGCAAGTCCAGCACTACTGGCCATTTGATCTACAAAGGTGGTAGAATTGACAAAAGAACCATTGAGAAGTTTGAGAAGGAGGTTACTGAGATGGGAGAGATCTCCTTTATATACCTCTGGGTCTTGGGTAGACTGAACACCAGTGGTGAGCTCAGTATCACCATTGACAATTCCATGTGGAAATATAAGACTAGTAAGTATTACATGACTATCACCCACGGCCTGTGACACAGGGAATTTAACAGAAGCATGGCACATTTGATACTGATTCTCCTTATTGATTGCTGTTGCTGGTATTGTTGAATCGGAAGCTGGTATCTACTAGAATGGGCAGATCTGCGAATGTGCCCTTCTGGCTTACATGTGTGGGTGTGTTAATCGCTTAGTCTTGTCCAGCTCTTTGCAACCCCATGAACTGTAGTCTGCCAGGGTCCTCTGTCCATGGAATTCTCCAGGCAAGAATACTGGAATGGGTTGCTAATCCCTTCTCCAGAAGACTTTCCCAACCCAGAAATCAAACTCTGGTGTCCTGCATTGCAGGCAGACTCTTTTCCAACTGAGCCACCAGGGAAGCCCTCGGTGGCTTATATGCTAGTCATGAAACAACTAATTGTTGGTGTTAATAAAATGGATTCCACTAAGCTACTATTTCAGCCAGAGAGATAATGAGTAAATCATTAACAAAGTCAGCACCTACATTAAGAAAATTGGCTACAACCCAGGCACAGTAGCATTTATGCTAGTTTCTGGTTGGAATGGAGACAAAATGCTCGAGTTAAGTACAGATATGCCTTGGTTCATTACCCATAAATATAGTAATGCCAGTGCTGAAATCTCTGGATTGCATCCTGCCTACCAATTCTTCTCATTAACAGGACTTTGTGTTATTCTTCCAGAATGTCTACAAAACTGGTGGTATTGGTACTGTCCCTGTGTGTTGAGTGGAGACTGCTATTCTCAAATCTGGCATACTCATTACCTTTGCTCCAAACAGCATTACAACTGAAGTAAAGTCTGTTGAATTGCATTATGAGCTTTGAATGCAGCTTTTCATTGGGATAATGTAGGCTTCAATGTAAAGAATGTGACTGTTAAAGATATTCATCATAGCACTGTGGCTGGCAATAGCAAAAATGACCCACTATTGGAAGAAGCTGGTTTCAATACTCCAGGGATTACCCTAAACCACCCAGGTCATATCAGTGCTGGCTATGCACCTGTTGCTGAATTGTCAGGTACCTCATATTGCTTGTGAGTTTGCTGAGCTGAAGGAGATTGATCACCGCTCTGGTAAGAGGCTAAAAGATGACCTCAAATTTTTGAAATCTGGTTGCTCTCATGGTTGATGTGCTTCTTGGAAGCTTAGGTGTTAATAGCTTCTCCAGCTATCCTTATTTGGCTATTTATGACATGAGATGGACCACTGCTGTGGGTGTCATCAAATTCTTGGACAAGAAAGCTGCTGGAGCTGGTCAGGTCACTAAGTTTGCTCCTAAAATTTAGCAGAGTAAATGAATATTATCCCCAGTACCCACCATCCTAGTCTTAAGTAGATAGGTGGTAGAAGGTCTCAGAACTCTTTCTCTCAATTGGCCTGTTTAGTAGTAAAAGTTTGGTTAATAACAGTGCATTGTAAAACCTGCAGAGGGGAAAGGAGGGTGTTTTGTGGATCATTTGGCTTTTTTTTCTGTGACAATTTTAAGTTGTTTATTTTTAAAATCAGTATTTTTTTAAATTAATTTATTCATTTTTTTCTTTACATTATTGTGTCGGTTTTGCCATACATTGACATGAATCCTCCATGATTTTAATGAAAACAAGCTAACCAAACATCTTGAATTTTGAGGTCCTTTAAAACAAAATTTGATGAGAAAATTCAGTGTAAAAAACAAAATGCATCTATACCCATAAGATTATCCTTCCCAAAATCAAAATAAAATGAAGATATGTAGGTACATGGATAAATATATACATATTTAGAAATGTAGAAAAATTACTGAAGGTAATCAGTTGATAGCAGTAAGTATCTCTTAATAGCTACAGGTGTTTGTTTTCTAAAACACTGTTTTACCTTTTAAACAACACATGTACATCTTTAGTTTGAAATTAAGCTCGTTTTTAGAATTTTGTGAATCTGTAAAATTAATCATTAGTTTTCTTTTGGATTCCTTAGCCTGATTGCTTTCAAACAAAAGTATTTGATTTCACAGCTAACCTGAGTCACTAGTTAAAAGCAATACATAAAATAAAAGCCCCCTCCACTCTTAAAATTGCTATTTCTCCATATATGACATCAGAAAAATATCTGACCTGTACAAAGACAAAAAGATACATAAGAAATCTTGGAAATGTGAGGAAAGTGAGCTGCTTCAGGATTTGGAGAGGCTGAAAATGAAACAGAAAGTCCAAGGGAGCTCCTAAAGACTCCTAATTTAGTCAAGGTAAAGAGTACATGAAAACCACAGGGATTACAGTAAAGACACCTGAGAAAACATGTTTCATTCAGATGATCAAGATAAACATAAATAGGCATAAGTCATGGAGATAGCACGTACTCTTTATATAATGTGATGAAAGTGGCACCTCACCTCTTTGATCTTCACCCAAACCCATAACCTCAGTCTAATCATGAGGAAGAAATCATATGAATCTCAGTTGAGGGATATTCTTCAAAATGCTTGACTAGTATCCTCAAAACTTAAAGTCATTGAAAATAAGTCTGAGAAACAGTCAGAAATAAGGACATATGATGGCTAAATGCAATGTGGTATCTTGAAACGGATCCTGAAACAGAGAAAGGAAATGAAGTTTAAAAAAAAAGGAAATTTGAATGCAGTATAGAATTTAGTAAATAATGAGATTAATGTATCAATATTGGTTTACTAGCTATAATATGTACCATAATAAAGAAAGATTAAATAATAAGGAAAACTAGGTGTGGGGTATATCAGAAATCTCAATACTATCTTTCATAACTTTTATGAAAGTCTCACTTTAGTCAGTTCAGTTGCTCAATCATGTCTGACTCTTTGTGACCCCATGGACTGCAGCATGCCAGACACTCTGTCCATCACTAACTTCTGGAAATTACTCAAACTCATGTCCACTGAGTCCGTGATGCCATCCAACCATCTCATCCTCTGTCATCCCCTTTTCCTCCTGCTTTCAATCTTCCCATCATCAGGGTCTTTTCCAATGAGTCAGTTGTTCTCATCAGGTGGCCCAGGTATTAGAGTTTCAGCTTCAGCATCAGTCCTCCCAATGAATATTCAGGGCTGATTCCCTTTAGGATGGACTGGTTGGACCTCCTGGCTGTCCAAGAGACTCTTAAGACTTTTGTCCAACACCACAGTTCAAAAGCATCAATTCTTTAGCACTCAGCATTCTTTATAGTCAAACGCTAACATCCATGCATGACTACTGAAAAAAACCATAGCTTTGACTAGATGGACCTTTGTTAGCAAAGTAATGTCTCTGTTTTTTAATATGCTGTCTAGGTTGGTCATAGCTTTTCTTCCAAGGAGCAGGCATCTTTTAATTTCATGGCTACAGTCACCATCTGCAGTGATTTTGAAAACCAAGAAAATAAAGTCTGTCACTGTTTCCACTGTTTCTCCATCTATTTGCCATGAAGTGATAGGACCAGATGCCATGATATTAGTTTTCTGAATGTTGAGCTTTAAGCCAACTTTTTCACTCTCCTCTTTCACTTTCATCAAGAGGCTCTTTAGTCTTCTTCACTTTCTGCCATAAGTATGGTGCCATCTGCATATCTGAGGTTATTGATATTTCTCCTGGCAGTCTTGATTCCAGCTTGTGCTTCCTCCAGCCCAGCATTTCTCATGATGTATTCTGCATATAAGTTATATAAGCAGGGTGACAATATACAGCCTTGATACCCTCCTTTCCTAATTTGGAACCAGTCTTTTGTTCCAAAGTCCAGTTCTAACTGTTGCTTCCTGACCTGTATATAGATTTCTCAGGAGGCAGGTCAGGTGGTCTGGTATTCCCATCTCTTTAAGAATTTTCCACAGTTTATTGTAATCCACACAGTCAAAGGCTTTGGCATAGTTAATAAAGCAGAATTAGGTGGGGGTTTTTTTGGAACTCTCTTGCTTTTTTGATGATCCAGCAGATGTTGGGAATTTGGTCTTGGTTCCGTTGCCTTTTCTAAATCCAGCTTGAACATCTGGAAGTTCATGGGTCACATACTGTTGAAGCCTGGCTTGGAGAATTCTGAACATTACTTTGCTAGTGTGTGAGATGAGTGCAATTGTGTACTAGTCTGAACATTCTTTGTTATTTCCTTTCTTTGGAATTGGAATGAAAAATGACCTTTTTCAGTCCTGTAACCACTGCTGAGTTTTCCAAATTTGCTGACTTATTAAGTGCAGCACTTTCACAGAATCATTTTTGAGGATTTTAAATAGCTCAACTGGCATTCCATCACCTCCACTAGCTTTGTTTGTAGTGATGTTTCCTAAAGCCCACTTAATTTCACATTCCAGGATGTCTGGCTCTAAGTGAGTGATCACACCATTGTGATTATTTGGGTCATGAAGATCTTTTTTGTATAGTTCTTCTGTGTATTCTTGCCACCTCTTCTTAATATCTTCTGCTTCTGTTATGTCCATACCATTTCTGTCCATTATTGTGCCCATCTTTGCATGAAATGTTCTCTTGGTGTCTCTAATATTCTTGAAGAGATCTCTAGTCTTTCCCATCCTTTTGTTTTCATCTGTTTCTTTGCACTTATCACCGAGGAAGGCTTTCTTACCTCTCCTTGCTATTCTTTGGAACTCTGCATTCAAATGGGTATATATTTCCTTTTCTCCTTTGCCTTTCCCTTCTCTTCTTTTCACAGCTGTTTGTAAGTCTTCCTCAGACAACTATTTTGCCTTTTTGCATTTCTTTTCCTTGGGGATAGTCTTGATTACTGCCTCCTGTACAATGTCATGAACCTCTGTCCATAGTTCTTTAGGCACTCTATCTATCAGAAATAATCCCTTGAATCTATTTGTCACTTCCTCTGTATAACTGTAAGGGATTTGATTTAGGTCATACCTGAATGGTCTAGTGATTTTCCCTACTTTCTTCTGTGTAAGTCTAAATCTACCCTAAAATGAAATGTTAATTTAAGAATTGTATGCATACACACATATGCATGAACAGTGCTTTTCACTACTGCTGCTACCATTGACACCCCTCCTTGAGTACAATCACTTGAAACAGTGATACTGTTTAATTCATCCCTCTATTTCCTACAACTACTTAAACTATGCCTTTTACACAATCACTATGTGATAAGGGTCCATGGAGCTGAAAGAGACAAAGATATAAAGTCCAGGGCCCAGCTGATTCTATGGGCAGAAAAAGTTTCTGTTAAGTTTTCTTTTCACATCCCCAGCAGTTATTGCAGAATTTCGTCTTATTTTGAGAGAAAGACCCATAATGGTAGGCTGAAATTGAAAAAGGAAAAAAAATGAGCACAGTTTCAGCCATCACATTGGCAGCAACACATACAAATCAATATGTGGATCACAATAACTGTGGAAAATTCTGAAAGAGATGGGAATACCAGACCGCCTGACCTGCCTCTTGAGAAACCTGTATGCAGGTCAGGAAGCAACAGAAGTGGACATGGAACAACAGACTGGTTCCAAATAGGAAAAGGAGTACGTCAAGGCTGTATATTGTCACCCTGCTTATTTAACTTATATGCAGAGTACATCATGAGAAATGCTGAGCTGGAGGAAGGACAAGCTGGAATCAAGATTGCTGGGAGAAATATTAACCTCACATACGCCTCTGCGTATGTACGCCTCACCACCCTTATGGCAGAAGGTAAAGAAGAACTAAAGAGCTTCTTGATGAAAGTGAAAGAGGAGAGTGAAAAAGTTGGCTTAAAGTTCAACATTCAGAAAACTAAGATCATAGCATCTGGTCCCATCACTTCATGAGAAATAGATGGGTAAACAGTGGAAACAATGGCTGACTTTATTTTTCTGGGCTCCCAAATCACTGCAGATGGTGATTGCAGCCATAATTAAAAGACGCTTACTCCTTGGAAGGAAAGTTATGACCAACCTAGATAGCATATTTAAAAGCAGAGACATTACTTTGCCAACAAAGGTCCGTCTAGTCAAGGCTATGGTTTTTCCAGTGGTCATGTATGGATGTGAGAGTTGGACTATAAAGAAAGCTGAGTGCCAAAGAATTGATGCTTTTGAATTGTGGTGTTGGACAAAAGTCTCAAGAGCCCATTGGACTGCAAGGAGATCCAGCCAGTACATCCTAAAGGAGATCAGTCCTGGGTGTTCATTGGACAGACTGATGTTAAAGCTGAAACTCCAATACTTTAGCCATCTCATGCGAAGAGCTGACTCATTGGAAAATACTCTGATGAAAATACCCTGGGAAAAATTGAGGGCAGGAGGAGAAGGGGACAAAAGAAGATGAGATGGCTGAATGACATCACTGACTCAATTGACATGGGTTTGGGTGGACTCAGGGTGCTGGTGATGGACAGGGAGGCCTGGCGTCCTGTGATTCATGGAGTCGCAGCATTGGACGCGACTGAGCGACTGAACTCAGCTGAATACAAGTCTCATTGGACCTGTGGGCTTTTTAATTTACAAAATTGCTTTAGATTTCTTTGCTTAAAGTTTGAAAGTCAAAACAAGGAGAATACATTCAAGAAGATAACACAAAAGACCTGCATTTTGAAGGTTCTGAGAGATTAAATAAGAAAAATATATGTGAATGCCCTTTAAAAATTATCTCACAATCAAATAGCCCTGCTTAAATTGCATCAGGTGTGGAGCATCTGAAAGTCCTAGTGCTCCCTGGTGATCACAGTGAATACTGATGTGTTACATTACATTGGAAAGCCCATTTTAATGGCAGGAAACATACAATATAATGTAGAATGAGATTACAACTGCAAGTACATGCAACACACACATACACAAAACTTTTAAACTCAGATCAATATTCTTGATTATTTCTTCCATTATTATTCATGTTACTTTGCACTTCTATTTCCTATATCTGCTTGTAAGTTGTATATTTTCTCCTCTAAACTAAAAATAAGTACCTATAACTTGTTAATGCTTGTATCCTCAGAATAATACAGAGTTCAGCACATAATAGACACTTTTTAGTCAATAAATATTTCTGGAGCATTTACCAGAAGATGTGAAATACAGAAAAAGTCCAAGATTTCTGTTCTCATGGTAATGCTATTCTAATGGGCTAAAATGCTTGAAGATAGTTGGCGTAAAGGAAGAAAAGTCAAGCAGGTTAAGAGGAATACGAATTGGAAAGGGAAACAGGTTGGAGTATTAAGCAGGGTGGTTGCATTGAGAAGGTGAGATTTGAACAAAAGTTAGAAAGAAATAATGGTTTCAGGCAAGCAGATATCTAGGGGCAAAGCATTTCAGGTAGAAAAATAGGGCACAGGCTCTATGGTACACATTTACCTGGCATGTTCAAAGAGGAACCAGGAGGCCAAAGTACCTGGAGCAAGGTGAAGGGAAAGAAGGAGGGCAGGAAAAGTCAGGCCATGAAAGGCCTTGTAGGGCAGTATAAAGACTTGTGCTTTCCTCTGCAATAAAATGGGGAACAATTGTTGAGTTTTGAGCAAGTGTCATATCATCAGACCTACATTTTCTTTTTTTTTTTTTTTTTATTGTTTTTGCCATACATTGTCATGATATCACCATGGGTTTACATATGCTTCCCCTCCGGAACCCCCCTCCCTCCTCCCTCCCCCCCGGGAAATCTCGCAGCACCAGCCCCGAGCATCAATCCTGGGCTGGCAATTGATTAGACACATGACAATTGACATGCTTCAATGCTACATTTTCAAAGGCTCACTTTGGCTGCTGTGTGGGGAATATATTATGTAGTAACTAAAGCAGAAGCAAAAAGATCTGTTAGGAGGTGAGTCAGTCATAATCTTTGGTGGCTCAGACCAAAGGAGTAAGTATGTCCATGATGAGCATTAGTTGAATGCTGGGTATATTAAAGTAGAATCAACAGGATTTTATCATAGAGTCAACAAATAGTTTAAATAAAGATGGCCAACATTCCTTACTAAACATCACCAAGTGCCAGAGGCTTTATAAACATTTATGGGCAAAGAAACTTAAAATGAAACAAAGACCATATCTGCTACATTAACATTATGTTTATTGCACTTCTGTTTTGTCAAGAATGACTAATTATTGAGTGACTTCAGCCTTAGAACATTGGCACCGGGCTTGCAGACTCCCAGGGTTTTTATTTAGAGACAGAATTTGAGGAACACTCAGCTGTTGAAATTTGAGGAACTAAGATGCTGATATTGAAACTGCTTTTTCCTAGGTATCATGAGGGGCATCTCACCTATTCAAAGGGACACCACTGTTTGATTTCAACCTGACATTAGTGAGTGCTTCTGGAGCCAGAAGGCAGGAAAGCTCACAATACTGAGTCCTAGTTCTTGCTCTGCTTACCAATCGATACCACTTTCTGGTGCTCATTATTTTGATAAAGATATTAGCAGAGCAACAGTAAAAATTAAAGTACTCCATCATCTCAGCACCCACCATTAACTTCTGAAATACTATTGCACGTTTGCTTTTACTGTCACTTTACAAAAGCACTTACTGAAAGGCAAGGAAGCCAAAAAGAGACAAAAAATATCTGCTGCTGGCAGTAAAGAGGAGGATGGTTATCTCTTTGCAGACTTCACCTTCCCCTGTCCCAGAGCAACAAGGGGCACAGAGATCTGAGTCTCCCTTTTGCTGAACTTGGCAAGAAACTGGTAGATACCTTCTAGAGTATGTGGAGGGCAGAACATACCTTTCCAAAGGTCAATCCTGTTTTCCTTTCCCATTCTTCCTTTCTTAGGTCTTCTCTCTGCTTTCACTGGCCTCCCAGGGATCAAGCTTGCTCACAGGAAATTAACCAAAATTAGTTATGTACATTTCATCTGTCCTCTGCCCAGGGGATACATGTTAAGTTGCAGAATATCAAACTTTGCCCACCTCCCATCCATTAGGTGGGGACATTATTTTATTTACAGGGCTCGGGGGTGGGGAGGTGGGGAACATGGTATATTTCCTCGGGGAAGAGAAAAGAGATATTGATATTTGGGGCATGTTCAGACTCCCCAGATCAGCTGCATAGCAGCAGCAGCCCCTCTAATTCCATACCTAACTCCAGATCATGCTGAGAATGGAGGTCCCGGTCTTTCTCTTTACAACATTCTATCACTCTATACACTCTCTGCCTCACAGGGCTTTTCTGGAGACAAATGAAATAATGTCATCTGTTCAATACAAGCCTGTCCCCTCACAACTCAATGAAAGATGCTATGTATTATGACCACGCTTTCTCTTCTGCAGCATACAGTACTTCCTATGTTTATTCACAGTGGTATCTCATTTTGCATAGGAAAGTGAAGGCCTGGATATTTGCATTTCCCCAGTGGTCCCACTCTCCTGGCCAAGAAACACATGAAGAAGGGTCTTCACTGGCTCAGAGCCCCTGATAGGATTCTATTCATGCCCGCCACTCACTGACAGAGAAAGCCCCCCACAAGAAGGCTGGGCTCTCATAAAGAGCTCTGCCAGATTCAGGAAGACGTGGCTTTTTGTTCAGCATCATAGGACCCTGTGTGACACTCCACGGCCCGGGCTAGGGGCTGTCACAGCAGCCTTTCACAATTCAAAGAGAAAGGGAAAATAGCCTGCCTTTGAGCATCAGAGATGTGGGAGAGGCAGGAATCAGATCATGAATAAATAAATAAAAACACCAACAGCTGTGATATTTAAAACAGACAATCACTATAACAGCAAATGACAACCCTGCAGCCTGCAGAATCTGCTAATAAACTGTCTGCTGTGACTGTTATTAAAGATAAACTTATGAGCCATGATTATTCAATCATTAAACCTAAGTGGAAATCAAAGGAAAATCTGTGTCAGATGATATATTTGGTGCCGTGTGGCCTGGGAAAATTACTCATCAAATTTGAATCCTGATGTCTTTGTCCTCTAAGGATTGGTCCCTTGAAATTTCGGTCCCATTTATGCAGAGGCTTTCTTCTTTTTTTCTTTTAATTATAATTTTAGTTTGCTAAAATGTGGCTTTTTTAAAAAAATAAATTGCTATAATAAGCACATCTCATGTCATTATCCACGGACTGACGGGAGTGCCATTCAATTCAGCAAGGGCACAGCTACCGGAAGGCGAGAATCTAAGAACTTCCTCAGATCCACCTGCTCAGCAGAGCCCCTTCAGCCCCGAGGCTGCTGTTGAAAAAGCTACCAAGAAATCTGGATTGTGGGTGTCTCAGTGGATGTATTAGCTAATTTTCACCTAACAAGAACCCAGTTCCAATTCAGAGGTCAGCCCATTCACATTTCACTTGGATCTCAGTCACTGCCATTGATATTATAGTCCATGACACAGTTAATAGGAAGAGTGGCCTATTATGTCAGCAACAACATTATAGAATAAGATTATTATATGAGCATGCCATTTGGAAGACATAAAAGGTTGGTCCAGATTGAAAATAATCTTCAGTTAATGTCCTATATTATTATTATACATAGGATATGGCAGAGCATAACAAAGTCAGAGCTATTCAATCTGGTAGGATTTTCAAGGATTGCCTTTCAAACTGATGCTTGATATTAGTATTTCCTGGGAGTTTTGAATTAAGAATTTAAATTCATCTCCAATAATCAGGTTAATAGTCTTAAAAAAAAAAGGAAACAATACTACTAAATTTGCACAACCTAAATGGTGGGAAAGTATCTGACAGGTTAAGGGGATAGTCAATAAAACTTCACCTTTGTTAATATCCTGCATTTTTTGTTTTATTTTTTGCCCTTTCCACTTAACCTGCTTTAATGTCTCCATTTGATGGTGTTTACTTCAGAAAGACTTGCAGTGGTTGAGTGTCTCCCCCCTCTCAATGTCTGTAATAAAATGTACTTGCTATATTCAAAATGTATATATACACTTTGAAAGAATATATTAATAAATGACCTAAGAATGTGGATTTAGGCCTAATTCTCAAATTACTTCATGTTAGGGCATGTTTGTGTGTGTTAGTCACGCAGTTGTGTCTGACTCTTTGTGACCACATGGACGGTAGCCAACCCGGCTCCTCTGTCCACAGAATTTTTCAAGCAAGAGTATTGGAGTGGGTTGCCATTTCCTTTTCCAGGGGATCTTTCCAACCCAGGAATTGAACCCAAGTCTCCTGCTTGGCGGGCAGATTCTTTACCACTGAGCCACCTAGGAAGCCCAAGAGCACCATTACCATAATACCAAAACCAGACAAAGGTGCTACAAAAGAAAAACAGAAATTATAGGCCAATAGCTTTGATGAATATAGATTTGAAAATCCTTAATGGTGAGGTCTGTGGTACAGTGGCCAAAGGGAACAACTTATTCTCAACTCTAGCTGATTGCTGCCAGACAGCCATTATATATACATACATACATATATATATATATATATATATATATATATATATACACACACACACATATATATATATATATATATATATATATATATATATATATATATATATTTTTTTTTTGGAAGTGTTAGTCACTCAATCATGTCTGACTCTTTGCAACCCCATGGACTGTAGCCTGCCTGGGAATCGAATGCAAGTCTCCTGCGTTGCAGGCAGATTCTTTACCTCCTGAGTCACCAAGAAAGGCTGTGTATAGTATATATAAAAGTCAAGAAGTTAAGCATCAGCTTCATTCAAATATTTTGAGTAGGAAAGAGGCCCACATTAAGTCTGGAACTGGGGATATCAAAATGTTGGTGCTGGAACTACAAGATGACAATCACATAAGTAACATTTACACTGAAATCATGAGTGTTTTAAGAAACTGTAAAACATAATTCTCACGAATGGCTGGATGTTTGAATCATCTGGAAGGTTTTGCTTGCTTTCTTTTTCAGTCCAAATTTCCAGGTCACCTCCTTAACCAGAAAAATAAAAATATCCTGGAAGAGTACCCACAAATCTGTCTTTATATTTGATAACAACTACTGGATGGGCAACTTAGCTTCCCCATGACTTCCATCTATTCTGTGAGACACTTTGTGAAAGGAATGAAGTCCCTTGAAATGTGTTACTTCAAATGCTGTTACTTTGTTACTAACAAAGCCAAGGTTAACCTAAACATTTACCTAGTAAGACAACTGAAATACTATGAAGAAGGAAAGAACTTGATCATATGCTCAATCTCTGAATATCATAAAACGAAACTAAAATAAACCTCTTTGGATTTGGTAGGTAAATGCTGCAGTGTGAGCTAGGAAATAGCCAAGAGCTTTTCTTTTACACACTGGGCATTTTTATAATGAAAGTTTACTCGAGAAAGTAAAACCACATGATGCATCTAAAGAGACCCTTCTGCTCGCAAGGACCCAGCAGTTATCTGAAATACTGTTTTCATTTTCCTGATGTGCCAACAGAATGTGCCTGTTCTTTTGATAAATGTGTTCCTTACAAGTTGTGCAAACCTGAATATTTTCAAGCAGTTGAAACAATGAGCCCCATATTTAAAGAAAACATAAAATGAATATTTTTTATTACAAAGTATTTAGAGTTTTTTAAACAACCTCAAATGTGTTTGTTTTGTTTTTTACTGTAGAACTGTATAATAACTAGCTTATTATTATGTTCACATGGGTATTATGTAGAACTCTTGAACACAAAACCACATATGACAAAAGTCTGCTAATTAGAAAACTGGTGCACTAAAATTTGGGGAAAAAAGGACACATCTGAATTATGAAAAAAAACATGTTACTAAAAACATAATTTAATGATTGCTCTTTAGAGCTAAAGTCAACAGTTCTTAACATGGAAACACCATCATTTTGAAAGTGGAAAAAAAATATAATGTGCTTTATGCCAGATTGTCAGAAATGTGTATGTTCCTTAAAGTGAATTACACCACTGGAACTTGAATTTATATGAAACTTGTACTTTCTAACTTTTATTCATACGAGCCATTTAACTGCTGCCTTCTCATTAGTGAAACTTTTTAAAAATTATGTATGGGAAATTAAACAGCAAAGCAAATATCCACTATTGTTGTTATCCCCATTTTACAGATGAAAAAAATAGATTCAGGGAAATTAAGAGTTCTGTCCAAGGTCACACATGGAGTAAGTGATAGAAGTGGAAATTCAATTCATATTTTTCTGGCTCCCAACTCATTTTCATCAGAAATGCAAAGAAACAGCTTGCAAATGTTAATGAACAATTTTCCTTTGGCTCTGTATAAAGTAGAGCCAAAATGTCATTTTGTAGGACCTAGAAATGAATTCTTGGCTCAAAATAGGATTGCCATCAATTTTCATCCAAAATTTAAAGCATATTTAGGCCAAAAATCCAGCAAATTTGGCCTTTTTATCTACAGTGGTTAGAAGAAAGAAGAGAACAAAAAGTTTCTCAACAAATCTATCCTTTGCTTTGAGCTGGTTCATAAGTCAGTTGGTCTTTGGGTGAAAGGAAATAAATTCATCACCTGTACTGACTGACTGTTCCTATGAAAGGTATTAAAGTAAAGGAACAATTATAGTTTGTATGCAATAAAGCTCATCTTAAAGCTATAAAAAAACAAGATGAGTATCAGATTCTCTTCACAGAATACCTTGGGAAGGTGAGTAGGAAAGAATTAAAAAGCGAAAGTGTTGGTAGCTCAGTCATGTCTGACTTTTTGCAACCCATGGAATGTAGCCCATCGGACTCCTCTGTCCATGTAATTCTCCAGGCAAGGATACTGGAGTGGGTTACCACTCCCTTCTCCAGGGGGTCTTCCCAACCCAGGGTTCGAACCCCCATCTCCTGCATTGCAGGTGGATTCTTTACTGTCTGTGTCACCAGGAAAGAACTGAAGACCTGCAGCAAAGCCTGATGGGGCTTCCTAGGAGGCACCAATGTGAAGAACCCTCCTGCTAATGCAGGCGAAGTAGGAGTTGCGGGTTTGTTCCCCTTCCCAAGGTATTCTGTTGGGAAGATCTGCTGGAGGAGGGCATGGCGACTCACTCCAGTATTCTTGCCTGGAGAATCTCCATGGACAGAGGAGCCTGGTGGGCTACAATCCATAGGGTCACAAAGAGTCAAACACAACTGAAGCGACTTAGCACACAAGCACCAGAGCCTATTACCTTGCCAGAAATATTTGGTACAAGGTTTGGGGGAAAATGCTTACTTTCCACCTCTTATGTTTCCTTTCATATGGTGGACTGTGACAATGTAATGCATTAGCATTACAGTTCTGCTCTTCCTACATCCCCTAATTCACTCCATCCTCATTAGTGGGTTTGGGAGACTGGCAGATAGAATTGAAACCTTTCTCTTCTCTCTGTTTTTGAGTCAGTCTGTCTATGGAGATCATGGATTCCTAATTATGGATTCACGGATAAGCCTCTCTTCTGAGAAGCCGTGTCCTCTTGTTGGAAATGTTTTAAATAATTCTCTGAGAATCAGACTATGAAATAGAGACTAGCCTTTTAGAGTTGAATGAGATTCTCTTTCCTAATTTGGAAATAAGGCCAAATTTTTATGTCAGTTTCTAAGGTCACTAAACTTAAAAGAAAAAAAATCCATCCATGCTCCTGTAAATATTCACTTAGAAATTAAACAGCATATTTAATCTAAAACTTTATGAAAGAAACTAGTAAAGGATAAGTATATGCTTGAATCTATATGGTAACCATTAAACCATATCTGTGTCTGTGGCTCCAGGCCAATTCAGTAGGAAAAGAATAGTCTATTCAACAAATGGTGCTGGAAAAACTAGATGTCAAGATGTTAAAGTGTGAAATTGGACTCCTATTGCATGCTACATACAAAATGAAGTGAAAATGGATCATAGGGCTAAACATAAAAGCTGAAACTATAAAACTCTCAAAAGAAAACACAAGAGTACATCTTTTTTATCTTAGGTTAGTCAGTGGTTTCCAAATATGATACCAAGTGCACAGTGATGGGTTTTTTTAATGCAGAATACATAATAAGAATTGATTAATGATTACTAATTTTTAGTTGAATAATAGTATTAGGGTTTTGAAAATTAATTTTTTGTTGGATACAAAATAGTGTATTTAAGGATAAACTATTTTAATATTTGAGATTTGGATGAATGATAAGCATATAATGTATATATGACTAAATGATTATAGCTATAGAATCTTTCAAAAATTAAAATAAAAAGTGGATATGTTGGATATCATCAAAATGTAAAACTTGTGTTTCAAAGGATACTATAGAGAAGGTGAAAATATAATACACAGAACTGGGGAAAATATTTGCAAATGATATATATAATAAGAGACATATATTCAGAACATATTATCATGAAATTAAAAAATAAAACACAATTTTAAAAATAAGCAAGTAATTAGGAACTTCCCTGGTGGTCCAGTTGTTAAGAATCTGCCAACTAATCGAGATCCCTGGTCTGGGATCTAAGATACTACATGCATGGGGCAACTAAGACTGTGCTCCACAACTACTGAAACTACTGAGTTTGCAGCGCTCTGCAGCCTGCACACCACAGCCAAGATCCCACGTGCTGCAACTAAGACTCAGGACACCCAAATAAGTAAATATTTAAAAAATAAAAATAAGCAAGTAATTTGAAGACATTTATTGAAAGAATATATAATAGCAGTGGCAAAAATTAGCACATGAAAATATATTCAGCATCATTAGTCACTAGAGAAATATAAATCAAAGCTACAACAAAGTACTACTTATATACTATCATGGCTAAGATAAAAAGCATCCAAACAATTACAAGTTTTGGTACAGATATAAAGAAGTCAAACCCTCATATATCATACATTGTTGGTGGGATTATATAATAGTACAGCCACTTTGGAAAACAGTAGAAACTCCCTCAAAATATTACAGAGTTAACTTGATCCAGCATTTCCACTCCTAGGTATATATCCAAGAGAAACAAAACATACGGTCAAAAAAATGTGTTCATGAATATTCCCAACAGCATCATTCATAATAGGCAAAAAGTGAAAGGAACCCAATATTCATCAATTGATTAACAGATAAGCAAACTATGGTATATTCAGTCAATGAAAGGCTTCCCTTGTTGCTCAGCCTGCAATGTGGGCACCTGGGTTTGATTCCTGAGTTGAAAAGATCCCTTGGAGAAGAGAAAGTCTACCCTGGAGAATTCCATGGACTGTATAGTCCATGGGGTTGCAAAGAGTCAGACATGACTGTGCAACTTTCACTTTTCACATTTAGTCAATCAAATGTTATTTGGCCAAAAAAGGAATGAAGTACTGATGAACATTGGAAAAAATATATTAAGTGAAAGAAGACAGACTCGAAAGGCCACTGTGATAGTTAATTTCAAGTATCAACTTGGGTGGCCTAAGGGATGCCCTAATAACTGGAAAAACACTTTCTGGGTCTATCTGTGGGGTGTTTCTTGAAGAGATTAGCATATAATTCCATAGATTGAGTGTTGAGGTCCGCCATCACCCACATAGGTGAGTATCATCCAATCCAGTAGGGATTCTAATGGAACAAAAAGGTGAAGGAAGGGCAAATTCCCTTTTCTTAATCTTGGATGTTCATCTTCTGTCTTTGAACATAAGTGCTCCCAGTTCTTGGGCCTTCAATATTACCCAAGCTTATCTACCAGTTTCTCTATTTAATATCCTTTGTTTAAAACTGTATTACTCAGAATTTCACCCAAATCCATCTCATTCTTTACCACCTTCTTGTCCTTTTACAGACCCTAAAATACCATACTATCTTATATATTTATAGGTTGATTCTTCCTGTCTTTCAAAACCCTTATAAAATGCCATCTTCTCTGTGGAGCCATTGCTGATTTTCGCCAATTAAATGTACCTCCCTCCACTGCTTCTCTGCTTTTCCAGTTGACTCTGCTTTAGAATAGTTATCTATCAGTTTGTGTTGTCTTCTCTCCTTCTGGGGCCATCACAGTTGCCATCCACTGAGTGAGTGGCAGCAGAGACTATACATCACTCCATTCTACGGCATTTGTAGCATTCAAACGTGCCAGTGGTAGGGAGTCAAATATTTGTTGGTTGGATTGAATTATCTGTCAACTTCACTGCTTTCACCCTAGTATACATGTATAGAGATAAAATTTTACATTATTACTTGACATTTAAAAATCAGAACTTTGACATATTAAACTGTCCCTTCATGTTGAATGTTCTGATACAGAAACATCATATGTATTTATACTGTGATTTTATCTTAAAATTTAAAAGCAAAATGAAAGATGAAATATGTTTCCTGGTATAGTAACATCCAATTTATACAGTATCATAATGAAAGAGAATTTTCCAGGTGATAGAAGCTTATCTCTTCAAGTACTGGAATATTGAATAATTTTTATATATTTATGAATGAAAATTTTTCTTAATTATGCTACACATTTTAGTATATAACAAGAGGGCTATTTTTGCTACAGTTTATTGAAGGATCATCTTCAAAATTACTATTTTATATTAAACAAAGAACCTCAGTTATCACCTAGCACTTAAGTTGACTAGCATCCCTGAACTGAAAGCTGAGGCAAGTCCAGTGAGCTGCATGCCCCGGAGCTGTACATCCCATTTGCCATTTATTTCTTCATAGAATGTCTTCACTCAGAGAATAGGGACTGTGCCTTCTATTTCTCTATGTCAATTTTATTGTGTTTCTATGTATGCAGTATACCAGTTATTGTTGACTTTTATTTTATAAAGAGAAATAGATTACCTATTAAAAGGAAAATCCTGCTTTTGAAAAGGTTGAATAAGATAGTAGCTTTTTACAACTTTAAATAAAAATCCAGCTGGCTAAATTAAAGTCATTGAAAGAAGCTTAATTGAGGAATATTTTTTGGCTCTGGGCCCCACTATTTTTCCATTTGATTGTAAATTGGATACATTTTGTTCACTTCAGACTTGTCTTTTAGTATTTTATTCCACTGAGACCAGTAAATAAGTGTTAATAGCCATGTTGAGTTCAGTTAGACTACTTTCTTCACTTAAATTACCCATTTTGGCTATATTATTGCCAGCCAGGCTTTTGATTGTTGACATTTTTATTGAATGTTTGTGCAAGGAATGTTGATATCTTCATATATTGTTTTGACCCTTCGCTAATCCTCTTTGTCTGTAATTTATTTCATCTGAAATATCTTCTTCCCTCATGCCTTTATCATCCATCCATCAAAGTATGGATAGATTTTTTTTTCTTTAAAATGATGCCAATTGTACCCTTCAGGAATATCTCTAGAGGACATCACCTCTTGTTTTTAAGAGTAATATAACCCAAGAGGACCCAGCGTTTCTGTGATGGCAGAGTTTTATTGTCTTTCTTTGCCACAATGTTGTGCTGTGTTTTGGAGGAAGAGGACAAAATTAGTGATGTGTGGGAATGTTTGAAAGCTATGAAGAACTGCATGCCTATTCTGAGACCTTGTTGATGATTTGTGCTTTGTTAATATGAGACATTTGCTAAGTAAAGCAACTTTCCAGTTATGTTAACAATTGAAACCTGATTCTCATGCTCATATTCTTTTTCCTATAATTCCCAATCACATTGCTACTTAAATTTATGAACTTGGAGCCACATTCACAACTTAAGCTTCTTCATTGCTCTTATCTAATCTTTGTTCATATGAAGTAGTCACAGACTCATATATTTGGGCATGTACTATATGGCAAACAATGTAGAGATACAATGATATACATGTATTGGAGATACATTCAGTAGACTGAAAAGTACTCATAGTACAAGAGTGGGTCAGGGTGAAGAAGGGGTACTTGTAGACTGGTTGAGTTTGAGTTTTCTTTTGGGTATTCAAATGGAGATAACCAAAATTCAGATGGATATACAAATTTTGGTTCAGATAAATAGATCCTGATAGACATATAATAATAGCTAACACTTGTTGAATACACACTTTACTACTATATGTTATTTGCTCAGCTGTATCCTACTCTTCGTGACCCCATGGACTGTAGCCCACCAGGCTCCTCTGTCCATGGGATTCTTCAGGCAAAAATACTAGAGTAAATTGCCATTTCCTTCTCCAAGGAATATTCCCAACACAGGGATCAAACCCAGGTCTCCTGCATTGCAGGCAGATCCTCTCCCATCTGAGCTACCACTACAATATGATGTTTTTCCTATTTCTGGATAAGAGTTATAAACCTATTGATGGTAATTGACATCATTGCAATGGATATGATCACTTAAATAGTGAAAGAAGAGTACCACAGACAGAAATCTAACGAATACCAAATATACCAATTCATCCTGGGAATCTTTAGTATTAACCTTCTATTCTAACAGTTCCTGGGCACCCATGTCTATATTCCAGCATCAACTATTTTAACAACTTCTCCTCATCCTGTGTTAAAACAAATCCAGGAGCTAAATTTTCAAGCCTACCTTCTGAAAATGTGAATGGATTTTAATTTACACTTTGAACAACATAAAAACTCCTGGTCATAAGTTTGAAAATTCTACCCATTATTAGATCTATCTTCCCTTTGCTACTTTCTGTTATACTCTTTTCTGGTCACACAAACACAATTAATGTGACATTTTTCCAAACCTTATTTCTTTTCCTAAAATGCTTCCACTCGCCTTTAGCTCTCTATACTTCAAAAATACCTCCCACCTCTCTTATGAAATGTACTCATCTTCTTTACATAGTCTTTTTATATAAACTCCTACTTAACTCACTTCTATCTCACTCTCATTATAAATCACCATGATTGCTCAGTATGCTTAAGCAAATTCTGTGCAGATGTTGCTCGAAGCAAATGTTTATTTGTTTCTCTAATTTTGTTTATAAATGATTAGAGAATGGGGTACTCTAGTTCATCACAGGTTCAAGTTAACAGAGCTATGTAATATATACTGTACATGAAAAGCCCATTGTCTAGTATTAAATTTCAATAATAGCCTCAAACCTAAACTTGCCTGAAAACTTTTTGATCTTCCTTTAATGATTCTGAAAGCACTTTAGGGTTTTGTAGAGTCTCAAGGTTATCATCATCATTCTATATGTGTAGGGAAGTCATAAAGATTTCTAGTTCGTAGATTATCAGATTGATTATCTTTTACTGCATTTCTTTAGCTTTGCCTTACCTCCCATTATAAGATTTTTAAGAGCCAAAATACAAATATATGTACAAATACAATGTATCTTGTCTTTATTTTGCACAAGACTTTACACAAATGGGTGCAAAATTCATATTGTTATTGCTGGATTAGAGATTAGAATGTACAAGAAGACTCTCATTTTAATGATTTCCTATCTTTTTCCTATACTAAATCCTTTAGATCTTACAAACTTACTTTTCCATCCCACAACTAGAAGAAAGTGCAAACAGTGGCCACTTTACCCTCTGATACTGACTAGTCACTTGTGCATTAGCAGGTAATGCACAACAAAGAAATAAAGATGTGCACAGCCACATAGACTGGAGGGTTGTTGTCTCACCACTACATAACTTAGCATAACCTGATACAGTACTTACTTATAAATGTCTTATCATGTATCTCTGTCCTTAAGCAGTACATTTCTTGAGGGCAGAGCCCGTGTCTGAATCATTTATTTACCTTTAGTATTTTGACAAGACAGTTTTAGTAGGCTGTCAACCAGCATTTGTAGAATAAAATGAAAAATAAATGATACTTATTTCCATTCAAAATATGATAATATTCTCAACTTGACCATTTTTTTCAACTATCTTTTAGAATTTGAATTTAGCCTGAGGAATATTCAGAATTATTACAATGTTTTCAGCCTGGAGTTTCTTCAAACTCTAGGTAATCATAAATTATCCCTGGCTGAGTTTTCTCCTCAAACCAAGAGCATCTCCTCGGTCCCATCCTGGCTTACTTTGGACCCCTTTCTTCTTTTTCTGATGCTATTTTTCTTTTGCTTTTTAAAGTTATTGCTTGTTCTGTTGTTTGGGCTATTTCCCCCCAAGACTAGCTCCACAGTAGGAGACTATTTCCTTAGTTCCTCTGCCATCTTGATCTGTTAAAGGAGCCTGCTGGACTATCTCACGGGAAACACTTCCCACTAACTTCTGCTGAAGCAGACTGAGAGTGAGAGGTGTAACTACTGTGCTGAAACTACAGCCATCCCTGAAGTTTCCAGAGCTCTCATGTCTCCGAGCTTATAATTCTCGATTTTCTCATTAAATGATTCAAGGGAGACCTTCTGGGATCCTTCTGAAATCTAATACAAGTAGTTTAAAGTGTAATCCAAGGTAGATATTTCCCCCTGTCCAAGGTTTCTTTGTTTATGTAGGATTTTTTTTAATTGAAGTGTAGTTGATTTACAATATTGTGTAAAGTGAATCAGTTACACAAGTGTGTGTATGTATCTGTATACAGACCTATATATAGATATATACACACATGTGTGCTTCCCAAATGGCGCTAGTGGTAAAGAATCCACTTGCCGATGCAGGAGACATAAGACACGTGGGTTTGATCCCTGGGTTGAGAAGATCTCTTGGAGGAGGGCATGGCAACCCACTCCAATATTCTTGCTTGGAGAATCCCATGGCAGAGGGGCCTGGTGGGCTACAGTCCATAGGATTGCAGAGAGTCGGACACAACTGAAGTGACTTAGCTCGCATGCATATATATATATATATACACACACACATATATATATATGTATTTCAGAATCTTTTCTATTATAGATTATTATAAAATATTGAGTATAGTTCTCTGTGTTATAAAGATGGTCTTTGCTGATTATCTTCTAGGTAGTAGCGTGTATATATTAGTCCCAATATCCTAGATTATCCCTCCTCCCCTTTCCCCTTCGGTAACCATAAGTTTGTTTTGTATGTCTGTGGGTCTATTTCTGTTCTGTATATAAATTCATTTGTATCTTTTTTTTTAGATTCCATATATAAGCATTTTCATATGATATTTCTCTTTCTCTGTCAGCCTACTTCCTTAGTTTGATAACCTCTAGGTCATCCATATTGCTACAGATGGAGTTATTTCATTATTTTTATGGCTGACTAATATTGCATCATATACACATACACACATATATGTACACATACATCATATATATATATATATGTATATGTATTTATACACATCATACACACACACACATCTTCCTTATCCATTCATCTGCCATGGTTGCTTTCATGATTCCATGTCTTGGCTATTGTAAATAGTGCTGCTGTGAACATTGGGGCGCATGCATCTTTTCATATTATATTTTTCTCTAGATATATGCCTAGGAGTGAGATTGCACAATCATATGGTAGCTCTATTTTTAGTTTTTTTAAGGAACCTCCACAATGGCACCCCACTCCAGTACTCTTGCCTGGAAAATCCCATGGATGGAGGAGCCTGGTAGGCTGCAGTCCACGTTGTCACTAAGAGTCGGACATTACTGAGCGACTTCACTTTCACTTTTTACTTTCATGCATTGGAGAAGGAAATGGCAACCCACTCCTGTGTTCTTGCCTGGAGAATCCCAGGGACGGGGAGCCTGGTGGGCTACGGCCTCTGGGGTCAGACAGAGTCGGACATGACTGAAGTGACTTAGCAGCAGCAGCATACTGTCCTTAATAATGGCTCTACCAATTTACTTTCCCACCAACAGTGGAGAGTTCCCTTTTCTTCACACCATGTCCAACATTTATTGCTTGTATATATTTTGACAATTGTCACTGTGACCAATGTGAGATGATACCTCATTATAGTATGAGACACTATGAGAGTATGTTACATGAGAAATGCAAATTAGAGATTTGTATTTCTCTAATAATTAGCTATGTTGAGCACTTTTTCATGTGTCTTTTGGTCAACTGTATGTCTTCTTTGGAGAAATATCTATGTAGATCTTGCTTTCTTATTGATTTGTTTGTGTTTTGCTATTGTAATATATAAGCAGCTGTATGATCTGTTTGTATATTTTGGAGATTAATCCCTGCTGGTGACAGCATTTGCAAATATTTTCTCCCATTCTGTAGGTTGTCTGTTTGTTTAGGTTATGGATTCCTTTGCTGTGCAAAAGGTTTTAAGTTTAATTAGGTACCACTTGTTTACTTTTGTTTTTATTTCCATCACTCTAGGAGAGAGTTTCAAGAAGATATTGCTATGATTTATGTCAAAAAGTATTGTCCCTATGTTTTCCTCTAGGAGTGTTGATAATATCTGGCTTTACATTAGGTCTTCAATCCATTTGAAGACCTAAAACTACTTTAATCTAAAAATCCACTTTTGAGTTTCTGTATATGATATTAGAGAATGTTCTAATTTCATTCTTTTAAATATAGTTGTCCAATTTTCCCAGTACCACTTACTGAAGAGACTATCTTTTCTCTATCGTATACTCTTGCTAGTAGTAGTTTTGGGGGGCTCCAAAATCACTGCAGATGGTGACTGCAGCCATGAAATTAAAAGACGCTTACTCCTTGGAAGGAAAGTTATGACCAACCGAGACAGCATATTAAAAAGCAGAGACATTACTTTGTCAACAAAGGTCCGTCTAGTCAAAGCTATTGTTTTACCAGTAGTCATGTATGGATGTGAGAGTTGGACTGTAAAGAAATCTGAGTGCCAAAGAATTGATGCTTTTGAACTGTGGTGTTGGAGAAGACTCTTGAGAGTCCCTTGGACAGCAAGGAGATCCAACAAGTCCATCCTAAAGGAGATCAGTTCTGGGTGTTCATTGGGAGGACTGATGTTAAAGCTGAAACTTCAATACTTTGGCCACCTGATGAGGAAAGCTAACTCATTTGAAAAGACCCTGATGCTGGGAAAGATTGAGAGCAGGAGGAGAGGGGACGACAGGATCAGATGGTTAGATGGCATCACTGACTCAATGGACATGAGTTTGGGTGGACTCTAGGAGTTGGTGATGGACAGGGAGCCTGGCTTGCTGTGGTCCATAGGGTCACATAGAGTCGGACATGACTGAGTGACTGAACTGAACTGAATTGAATGAGTATTCAAATACAAATGACTTGATGTATACTATTATTAACATTAAATAAATATATATCTACTCACTAAATATATTATTAGCAAAGAATCTTAGTCACTTGAGACCATCTTATCTATTTTCCTTAGAAAAGAGTATTGTAAAAGGCATGATAGAATTATATTTGATAGTAAATGTATAACATTCAACCTTTTCCTGTATCCACAGTCTGTGTTTCTTTCCTATAGAATCATAATAGAATTATTTCAACTAATAGATTGAAGGTCAATTATAGGCACTAACAATTTATGACACTGTAAACTTTACCTCATTTACAGGAAAGTTAATATACTTTTCTAGCTATTACTCAACTCTGTCATATTACCTGATATTGTTTAAGACAATGTCTGAAATTGAAATAATTATTAATAGGTAGTTTTGTCTTATATTGTGCTTCGATTTAGATCAGCTGATAAAGTATCCACCTGCAATGCAGGAGACCCTGGTTCGATTCCTCTGTCAGGAAGATCTCCTGGAGAAGGAAACGGCTACCCACTCCAGTATTCTGACTTGGAGAATTCCACAGACAGAGGAGCCTGATAGGCTACAGTCTATGGGTCACAAAGAGTCGGACATGACTGAGCGACTTTCACTTTCACTTTGTTTGGTCTTATAGTCAGTTTGTTTCAAGTCACATATTAAGGTGGTTGTCTGTTTCAGTGTGAGAAAATACTGATTTTCCACATCCATGTTATTTTAGCACTTAAGATCTAATAAGAGATACAGCGCAGTTATTCCTGATCCCCCACATCCTAGGGTCATCAGCATTCATGTTAAATGAATGTTATTTAACTTAATAAAAAGCTCATTTCCTCTGTCCATTTACTGCCCCTTTAAGTGCCTATTTTTCTTCCTAAGCCTGCTGCAAGGCATGTGGGAAACAAGCTTTGAGGATTTAAAAAGATTTTTCACTTCATATTTCTGGAATTGAATTGTTCTTTATCAGGATCCTAGATATAGATGGATCTATGGCTGTGTCACATTCTTAGGCTTATTTCCTCACATCCTAGTCATGTCCATAATGTTTCCAACAAAGGTGCTTATTCGTTAATAATTTGAGTATCAACCTTTCAGTCCATTTATTTTTTATGAATTATTTGAATTTTATTTTTAGGAACGATAATTGGACATTATCGTCATGGCTGAAAGAAAACCATGGTACCTCACTAATCTCAGGTAGATTTTGTATTTAGATATTTGGATGCCATTTTGGCATTTATATGGTGGAAGTTCACAATAAACAAGCACAAATTCTAAGAAATTATGTGGCTGTTGAAATGGAGCTGCCATTTTCTAAAGTATGACACCCATTTATTGTATGAATTTTTATTAAAGATGTTGAACTGCAAACCACAAAGAATGAGATATTGGCAAAGGAGATGCTATAGAAAGAACTACAACAGCAAAATCCTGATGGATTCTTTAATCATATAAGTCACTGGTGAACAATAAAGCACTGTTATGATTGCTTTAGAAATTAGGTCTTGACCTGACTTTTTGAAAAATAGCACTAAGTAAATTGAAAACATAAACAGATACGTGTTTTTGAGAAAGTCTGGGAGAACTACATTTCATACTAATGAAGATGAAGGATGTCTGTTCTATCAAAGACAAAATGAATGACTCCAATCCTAAAAGGGATGAATTATTTGATTTTAGAGTATATAGCATAAACTCATGTCATAGGGAGGTACATAAAGAGTATGTCTCTACTCATAGAATAATTTGACTAAGATGAGGAAAATCAAGCCAGGAAAGCATGCAGCTCATTCAGAGTTGCATGTCACTGTGCTGCCAATTTGAAGTCACAAGAAGCTGTGGTATGTCTATGACAGTTTGCAGAGATCACAATATTATCCTCTTGGGACCTGCTGCACTGGTATTCTCCCGAGTCTTTGCTTTACTGTAGCTTCTTCACGTCACTCAGATTTCTTTCCCTGATGCCGGTCCTCCCACTTTTGGCCCTTATCACCACCTGTCTGGCTCCAGATTTATGGATGTTTTCTTCCAGAGTCAACTTGAGATTGCTGAGCTAGCACAATGCACACACTAGGGCAAAACTCTCTGACCTTTCATGTCAGTCATTAACATTCATCACTGCTTACTGCAAGGGCCAAATATTGCATCATTCATTGTTATTTTGACCATTTT
The DNA here is from genome assembly GCA_007570785.1 of Antilocapra americana. Taxonomy (NCBI): domain Eukaryota; kingdom Metazoa; phylum Chordata; class Mammalia; order Artiodactyla; family Antilocapridae; genus Antilocapra; species Antilocapra americana. The sequence goes on along the minus strand of ML664175.1, from coordinate 189,589 downwards.
TGTGCTATTGCTGTCTAAAGTCTCAGAAGCCAAACTGAAAACAATTCCTGACCACTTTGGTGTTGCCGTTACCGGGTACTAGTAGGAGCCAGATGCTTCAGCAGCAGAAATAGAGCAACCTGGTGACTTTAGCATTTGCATGATCTAGATTCACAAGAATACAAGTTAAAGGGAGAATAGTTTCAGTCAACAAAAAAAGTTTTACAGTTTATGAACCAATAGTATTCTGCTGCACATGATGACAAGTAAACCTAAAATTTTAAGTAATAAGAATCACAAACATGACAGAGACACAGAATACTTATAAAGTTTACAATGTTTAAACTTTTCTGGATGACTTGGTGTTGCACAAATTGTTCAGTTTTATTGTTTTGCTTGGCTGGTTGGTTTGTTTTAATCAGAGAGATGGCAGAATAATGACTCTGCCCTTAGGACTGCCACTTAGAGCTGTCTTGATTAAGTCTAAGCTCACTTAAACACCCTGAGCTTCAGTTTCCACATCACTGAAACTGAAATAAATCTACCTTGCAGAGTCACATTAAGTATTTAAAATAATATTAGTACACTAGCATATATTAGGCACTTAGTAGTATTTTACTAATATAAATCCAAAATTACTGCAGAATACCATTCATGTAAGTATTCAATTATGTAACATTCTTATAATTACTCTGATTATATACACATATTTATACATGTATATACATATATTATATGCATATATAGCATATGTATATATGAATATATTTGTAAATAGCATGTGTGTGTGTGTATATAAGTATATATAATTGATATTAAAGAAAGGTTTTAATTATCACAATGGACTCCCCCAACAAAGCCATGATCTCTGACATTCTGGCACTTTGCTTCATGACCTCCTTCTCTCAACTCATAATAAATTCCTTTATGTTCCCTTTGCTAAGGAGACTGAAAGCCTATCTGATTCCTTAGTTCTTGTGAATTTGGAAGAGAGGGAAATAGGGAAATCTCCACATTCTAATATGTCCTGTGAAGCGTGTGTGTGTGTGAAGAATAATTATGTTTCATAATATGTACTGTCCCTTCCAGTCTGTTTTTACTGAACCTATAATGATATTAACTTAGAAAGATCAAAGAAGAGTATCTTTTGACTTAAAATCATCTTTCACCCCTGACTAATCCTCACTTGAAATACTAGTGTCTATTTCTAGTGGTGTTTCAAACTTCACTCTGTCTTTATAGCTTTAGGAAGATTGTGCTACCCCAGGGATAACCATGCTCCCGTCAAGTCATGCCCCATTGGCTGAATTCCTTTAAGGACCTAGTGCTAAGTCACTTCAGTCATGTTTGACTCTTTTCAACCCTGTGGACTGTAGCCCACCAGGCTCCTCTGTCCATGGAATTCTCCAGGCAAGAATACTAGAGTGGGTTGCCATTTCCTTCTCCTTTAAGGACATAACCCCATCATAAAACTGGAAAAATAGGTAAAAGTTATTCTCTCTTTCCTTGCACTGATGAAGGTCTTTGTTGCACAAGCTTACCATTAACTGTTACCCTCTTCTACATCTTCCTCTTGTCCCTTCAATTTCCCTACACATGTTGGAATTTCCTGCTCAACTAACATCACCTCCCCAAGTCTTTTTTAGTTGAATATTTTAATATGTTTAACTCATTTTCGATATTCTATATACTGTGTATCAGTTTATCTGCACAATTTGAAATTACTGCAGATACAAATAGACCTCAATAATAAAGTGTTTATGCAAATGGGTTTATTTTCAAGATAGTCTATCTAGGATTGATTTGGCATCTTTCTGACAAAACAAAGGGGTGTATTTCCACATACAAAATGTCTCTTAAATTCAGATAGAATCAGAAAATCTAGAAAACCTGTCTATATCAAATGAAAATTTCAGCTCCAAGAGTTGAAGCTCTTTGTGTTTGCATGCATGCATCCATATGTGTGCTTGTATGTGTGTGCAGCTCTCACATCCCCATCCTCCATAACTCATGACTCTATAACTCTTAACAAGGGTTTTCTCTCTCCTTCTTCCCCTTCTCAAACACTAAATCAGAATCTCAAGCTTTCTAATACAAAAAGACCCCAGAACTTCATGCTTCATCTCACTTATTCCTTTTAACAACACTATGAGATGGATTCTATTAGCCTCATCTGAGAGATGTAGAAAAAGGCTCAAAAAGTTAACTCACTTATCTTAGGTCAAATAATTAATATTTAGCATAGTCTGGATTTGAATGAAGCATTATCTGGGGCCAAAACCCATGCTAAATCCCTAAAATAGTATTTCTCCAAGGAACTTCATAGAAAGATTGATTATTTTCATCTAGAGAAGTCAAAAAATAGGAATGGGGCTTTAAAGAGGATATAATATTGACATTTACAAATGGAGAAAGATACATGAAAAAACAGAGTATGAGCACATAAACAACTGTGGAAATGTTTGCCCCATAAAGGAAGACTACCGAACCAGTAAGTTTTGTTATTTTGTCTAATATGAGGGAGAGATGTAGAAACATGTTTGGGAAAGGAGGCTAGGGACAACCTGGCCTTGAATGTTGGGTTGAAGAGTTTGAGCTTCGTGCATGGACCATGGGCAATGAGAGGAGGCATTTAAGAAGAGAAATGTATTTCAAGAAATGTATGGGAAGTGATCACAAGGAAGAAGCATAGGGAAGGAGACTTGATACAGGGCGATCAGTCATCCTAGAGTAGCAATGAAGGCTGTTAATGGGGTTGAAACCTGGGAAAGAAGGGAAGGAAGGTTAAACATGTATCTGGAAGTTATTCTAAAGGTCTTTTCACCTGTTTTTTCTTCCATAGCTCATGATTTGTGTGTAAGGCCTAGTCCATATACAGAAGTTGGAAAAAATGAAAACTATAAATTTGGATCAGGAAGCATTTAGAAAGTTTGGGCCAATACAGTGAAGAGATGGCACAATTCTAACTCAAAACCACTGGCAGTAAAAATAAATATTACTGTCTTGGAAATATGGAATGAGAAAATGAAGTTAGCAGGTAAATCTACATTATAAGTTTGTTATATTTTATGTTGAAATTTCATTATTAGAAGAAAGAACTTATAGTGGAAAACATAAAGAACTATTTAGTGAGATAGTCACAAGGACAAAGAATACAATTGATCTTGGTTAGTCTAGGGGCTTTCCTCCAGCTGGTCCCCTCATATCATTAAAGATAAAATTAAGTGTAAATAAAACTGAAACAACACATATAAAGCACATACATGCAATTTAGATAAAAAGAGATAGCATAGTATAAAATAAACAAGATGAAATACCAAGCTAAAAATTCAGACTAGATAAGATACAGTAAAAAGATAAGACAATAAAACAAAAAGATTAAAGAAGTTTAAAGTAAATAGGTAAATATTGACTCAAGTGGTACACTAAGAAGAAATACTCAGTAGAAAACTTCAGCTAAAAGCACACCCTTTTCAAAAAGATAGAAAAATGAAGAAGTCCTGCAGAACTGCGAGTTAACCCTTGGGGCAAATCACATTGTATTAATTTCTAGCAGTCACCCTGAGTCTTCCTTCTGAGGCTGGGCTTCACTCTAGAGGGTGACCAGTGAATGTATTGCTTTAGGCTAAGGTACTGAGGGGAGGAAGCCCTGAGAGATCTCTCCTTTAGGCAGAAGGCTTTTGTTTCCAATACCTGGGCTCCTTTACATATTTGACAAACAGTTCCCATGGCACAATTCCAGCCAGTTTTTTCTACTTAGGTTCTACAAGTTAGCAAAGTCTCTCCTACACAAAATAAGGAGATGAAGTCAGAATATTCAGCAGCTAATTGAATGGGGAAAACAAAGAAATGAAAGAAACAAAGAAGGTTCCAATGTTACAAGTTTTCATCCAAGGCTCTTAGCAGACACCAAAAATCATTTTGAAATGTGAGATATATTCCCTTCTTATTTGTGAAGCCATTAATACTGTAAAAGAGCAACTCACAGATAAATCACATGGAGACAAATCAGCAAGAACAAATATTAGAGAAACATTTGTGTCTCTAGTTAATTTGATTATTGGAAAGTCATGATTTTGATCAGTTTTACTAATAAATCTTAAAGTCATCGATAAGCCAATGACTCAAAAATTCTGGTTATCAATTTTTCAGTAAGGCTGTATCTTTTATATGGGCCAAAGGAAAACCAAAGGCAGTCAACTATATGGTGGCTAGTTGTGAGTACATCCAAGAATATAAAGGTGCGTCTTTGGAGCAGACTGCTGAATTTGGCTGCTGACTCTGCCATTTACTAGCCAGATAATCTCTATCAAGATACTCCAACCTTCATGTACCTCAAGTTTACCTGTCAAATGGGGAAAATGCTATAGGGTTGTTATGAAGAACAAATGCATTAATCCATGTAATGGACTAAAATTAATTTAATTAATTAAAAGCTTAGAACTCTGTCTAGTACATAAAATGTGCTCAGTAAATATCTGCTCTTATTAACATGCCAATAGAAATGGCTTGATAAAAAAATGATAGAATATTTTTAATTCTTAGAAGTAACTTTGAAATGCAGTATGGCATCTGGGTAACACCTATAAACCAGGACACATTATAAAAAAATCTCAATCTTAAGACAAAATTTCCAATACCAACACCTAACCTATCTTAAGACAGTTTTAACAAAATTTTAGTTACAGATGAAGTGTACAAAAATAAGAGCTAGCCTTTATTGCCTAGTCATTATGAGCCAGGCAGCTGTTCTAAACATTTTACATTTATGAGATTATTGAATCCTAGTAGTAATATTAGAATGTAGATACTACTCCATCCACCCAGTTTATCGATGAAAGGTAGAGTGGTTAAGTCACTTGCCAATGTAGTTAATTTGTAGAGGAGCCAAGATTAAAAACACAGAACCTGCTTGTTTAAAAACTATACCCTCTTAGAGAATTTAGTCTTCAAATGAAGTCAAATTGAAATATGTCCTCATCCCAGAAGACCACATGTATAGAGTAGTCTTTCCTATAACCTATTTTCCTTCGGTGTTCCTTAGTTGAAACTCTCTTTCCATGAGCTTTACTGGTGGGAACTTTGGTTTCTCTTCCTCTCTCCCTCTTCCCCATTCTTTCTTCTTGAGCTGCATGTCAGTCATAGCTGGAGTGAGAGACCTAAGGGAGTGAGAAGGCTAAATCTGGATTAAGATCTACATACCAAAAAAAGTGACCATTTTTATTTTGAAGTCTGCTAGATTGAAACTTTTGCTTACTTTTGAAATGTGTTTATTTTTGAAACATATTTGCATGTAGTAGATTTTGGTTATTGTTGTTGTTCAGTCACTGAGTTGTGTCTGATTCTTTGTGACCCCATGGACTGCAGCATGCCAGGTTTCTCTGCCCTTAATTTCTCCAAGAATTTGCTTAAATTCCACTGACTCAATGATTTTATCTAACCATCTTATTGTCTGACACCCCATTCTCCTTTTGCCTTCAATCTTTCCCAGAATCAGGGTCTTTTCCAATGAGTTAGCTTTTTGCATCAGGTGGCCAAAGTATTGGGGCTTCAGCATCAGTACTTCCAATGAATATTCAGGGTTGATTTCCTTTAGGATTGACTGGTTTGACCTCCTTGCAGTCCAAGGTACCCTCAGGAGTCTCCTCCACCACACCAATTTGAAAGCATCAATTCTTTGGCACTCGGCCTTCTTTATGGTTCGACTCTCACATCCATACATAATTACTGGAAAAAAAACAAAGCTTTGACAAACCATATTTATCAGCAAAGTGATATCTGCCTTTTAATATGTTGTTTAGGTTTGTCACTGGTTTCCTTCCAAGGAGCAAGTGTCTCTTAATTTCATGGCTACAGTCACTGTCCGCAGTGATTTTAGAGTCCCCCAAAAGAAAATGTGTCATTACTTCCACTTTTCCCCCTTCTATTTGCCATGAAGTGATGGGACCAGATGCCATGATCTTAGTTTTTTGAATGTTGAGTTTTAAGCCAATTCTTTCAATCTTCTCTTTCACTCCCATCAAGAGGCTCTTTTGTTCCTCTTTGCTTTCTGCCACTAGAGTGGTATCATGGTATCATCTGTATCTCTGTGGTTGTTGACACTTAAGGTTCTAACTTCATTGATATGTAAATTGATATGCAAAGTTCTAACTGTTGCTTCTAGATCTTACATGATGTAATAGATACATAGGTATTACTATTTCCAGAAATCAACACCATGACATTTAGAATACTTATTATGTTTGTATTATTCAAAAACAAATTCTGAATAGTCAGTCACAGACTGCACTTGAGATCTATTTCTTCCTCTTTTTGACTATGCCAAAGTCTTTGACTGTGTGAATCACAACAAACTATGGAAAATTCTGAAAGAGATGGGAATACCAGACCACCTTACTTGCCTCCTGAGAAATCTGTATGCAGGTCAAGAAGCAACTGTTAGAACTGGACATGGAACAACAGACTGGTTACAAATCGGGAAAGGAGTATATCAAGGCTGTATATTGTCATCCTGCTTATTTAACTTATATGCAGAGTACATCATGAGAAATGCTGGGCTGGAGGAAGCACAAGCTGGAATCGAGATTGCCAGGAGAAGTATCAATAACCCCAGATGTGCAGATGATACCACCCTTATGGCAGAAAGTAAAAAAGAACTAAAGAGCTTCTTGATGAAAGTGAAAGAGGAGAGTGAAAAAAGTTGGCTTAAAATTCAACATTCAGAAAACTAATATCATGGCATCTGGTCCCATCACTTCATGGCAAATAGATGAGGAAACAGTGGAAATAGTGACAGACTTTATTTTCTTGGACTCCAAAATCACTGCAGATGGCGACTGCAGCCATGAAATTAAAAGACTCTTGCTCTTTGGAAGAAAAGTTATGACCAACCTAGACAGCATATTAAAAAGCAGAGACATTACTTTGCCAACAAAAGCTATGCATTTTCCAGTAGTCATGCATGTATGTGATAGTTGTACTATAAAGAAAGCTGAGTGCCAAATAATTGATGCTTTTGAAGTGTGGTGTTGGAGAAGACTCTTGAGAGTCCCTTGGACTGCAAGGAGATCCAACAAGTCCATCATAAAGAAAATCAGTCCTGAATATTCATTGGAAGGACTGATGCTGACTGAACCTGCAATACTTTGGCCTCCTGTTGCGAAGAACTGACACATTTGAAAAAACTCTGATGCTGGGAAAGATTGGAGGCAGGAGGAGAAAAGGACAACAGAGGATGAGATGGTTGGATTGCATCACCAACTCAATGGACATGAATTTGAGTAAACTCTGGGAGTTGGTGATGGACAGGGAGGCATGGTGTGCTGCAGCCCATGGGGTTGCAAAGAGTCGGACATGACTGAGTGACTGAACTTTACTGAACTGAACTGAACTTGACATTTTGAATAGTTGGAACCATTTGCTCTTCAACCATTCTTACCCTCTCCTGCCATCACATTCTGTAGGCATAAAAAACTATAAAATAAAACCCTCTGGCACAAAACACTGGGGAGATAATGGCCTCAGGTTGAGCAAACAGCTACCAGCAAGATACCTTTAAGAAATTTAAAGAAATCCTGGAGAAGCAGAGAATATGCCAATTTGTAATGAGATAAAATAGTGACTCTGTCACATAGACCAGACAACAGCATAGAAACAGCAACAGAATATTGTAATTACCATCCCACACATTGATTTATGGAGTCAGGTCTCTAGGGTCCCCATAGAACTAATATTCCAAAGGCATAATGCAGCACTATCTAATCAATTCATGGGCGACCCCCATTCCCAATCTGTCAATGAAGGTTAACAGTCATTTTTAATTCACTGTGAAATAAGAGCTTTTAAGGAAGCCCTTTAATCAAATGTAATTAGTCTGGAGGGTGATGGAGGGGCCCATTTAGCCATGACAATGTGAAGCAATATAAAGTAACCCTAAGCAGGGTTGACCTTGGGGCATCTTATTTACCAAGTCAGATTTAGTGGATTTTATGCTTAGTTCAAAAAGGCATATGAGCAGTGTCTTTCCTTTACTTACCTAACTTGATCCTAGCCCATTGCAGTGACCTGTGGTTTGTCTCTCCACACTCTTCCTTACAGTTACAAAGAAAAGCACAGTTATTCTGACTGACAACATGTATCATTTTCTTTCTGATTCATTGTGATAAAAATCAATTTGAAGAATAGAAAAAAACAACAACAATCAGCAAAACTATTGTTAGCATTTTGATATCTGGCCTTTCACTTATTTTTTTCTTGGCCTTTATGCAGATTGATAATAACTTGAGCCTTTCTTTCCTGTGCTTTCTTAATTTTGATCTTTCCCTTAACTAGAGAAATCCACATGACCGCCATTAGGATTGAGATTCTTATAACAAGAAGGGAAAGACATAGTCAACTAGCAAACTTTAGTCTGCTTGACCTATAAAACATGTAGTTAGAATGAAAGCAGAAGGCCTGAGGAGAACCAGGCACAGAGTTAATAACGAGATGATAGATTGAGGAGAGAATAGGTCTGACTTACCCACCCCTTGGGAGTCTTGATCATTTGGCAGTGGGGCAGATTTGTAAGTTGGGGCAAGTCATGGATGGGGTGGGATGATGAGCAGGTGACCACTGGAGGGATCGTATGCAGGGCAGTCATATGAGGATCAAGGGACTACTGGCAGCACCTCTGAGAAGATAAGCCAATGTCTGCAGACCTCCTGAGCCATCAAGTCATCATCTTTGACCTTTTTGCTGATGAGACCCATTAGCCCGTTTTGTAACTATTGAGAGTAGGCCTTCCAATCATAATGCAGAACAGGCTAGGCAGCCAACAGTGCTTCCTAAAAGGAAGTGGAAATTTTGCGTTGTCAACCCCCCAGACAAGGGTGAGTAACTTTCATTTTCATATTTGGTTGTGGATTTTGTTAGGCTGCCTAGATGTCTTTGTTGTTGCTGTGAAAAGACTTGAAACTCCTTTGAGTTCCTAGGAAAAATAAAGTCTGCTGCTGGCTGCTGCTGCTAAGTCGCTTCAGCAGTGTCCAACTCTGTGCGACCCCTTAGACGGCAGCCCACCAGGCTCCTCTGTCCATGAGATTTTCCAGGCAAGAGTACTGGAGTGGGGTGCCATTGCCTTCTCCAAAATAAAGTCTAAGGAGTCCTTTTCCAGCTGAGGTATTTTGAAATATATGTATATTCCTTATTTAAACCTAAGATCACTGGTTTATGACTTTAATTAACATGAGAAAGATGATTCAGAATTTCACAGCTTTTTGCCACCCATGATCATATTGTACCCAAGCATATTATTCTGAGAGCTGCAGAAAAGAATTTGAGGATGTTTGACATATCATAACAAACACTGGGCTGGCAGACATAAGGTAAATGATATGCGTTGGTGCCTATGGAGAGAATCAATGGCATCATTTGCTCAGCTCCAAACCTCTTGGGAACAGTCAGTTCAGTTCTTCTTGAAGCTCGGGCACACTGGTGCTCTGTGTGAGGGAAGAAGCACTTGCTCCACCCTGATCCATGTTGCCGTGGCAATTACATCTAGCGTATGTCCCTGCAGGATGCCCATGGGAGTGGAGGGGACTGGCTTATTGCTACCCTGCTGCTTCTCGGAGGGTTGAGCTGGCAACGGGTTGCTACCTAACCGTGAGATCCTGCCTCTGGGGAGGTAAACACATGTATTTTCTAGTGTAAAAAAGAGAGAGAACTAGATTTTATTTTTCTGATATGTACTGGGAAACGAATAGTACTATTTCTATTTTATCAATGATGGGGTAATAGCACCAGGTTTTCTGACTTGCCCATACAAAGCATTAGAGTCTGAACTCAGAAATTCTCAAAGCCTGGTTTCTGGTGCACATGTTGGGGCCTGCTACCAGTTAAATCTATGGTCACCATCCTTTATTTATTTTTTTCATGTTCTATTCATTCAATTTCTCTTTGGAACTCTTCTACATAGCAGCTGCTTTATGAAGCGAAGTGTGGTCTGGACATTCAGCTATCTCTCTGAAACAATTTTCCCCATCAGCTAATGAGAGGTTGGACTAGATGGTTTTTAAATTGCATTTAGGCTCCAAAATCTTCTCAGGTTATGCCAGCAGCATTCCACCTGAATGACCTGGTTTTCCATCCCAACTGCTGTTTTTCAAGGAGGGTACACTTACATGGTTCATGAACCCCCAAACTTGGAGTTTCATCTGTAATACTGTACATCCAAAGAAAGAATTTGCCAACTAAAGGAGGGGAGCAGTGCAGAATTGCAGAAGGGTGAGAGCAAATTTTAACAGTGTGAGGCAAGAGCAGAGGAGGGAAGGCTGGCTCATGAGCAATGGCATTATGAGGTATTGCTGTGGATTGTGGTGCTTTCTTAAGGCTCTCTCTGAATAGCTACATCCTTGGGCACTCATTCAGTGTTTTCATTGGACATTGGTCCAGTACCAAGAAACAGGGTGCATGTATGCTTAGTCATGTCTGACTCTTTGCAAGCCCATAGACTGGAGCCCACCAGGCTACTCTGTCCATGAGATTTTCCCAGCAAGAATCCTGGAGTGGGTTGCCATTGCCTTCTCCAAGAAGAAACAGGGTAACAACAGGTTACTCTAATCAATGGAAAAGCATATTTTATGCTTTTTGTTAGTTAATTAACACTGATTTAAACACTGAGATAGGCTGAATAATGGTTCCCAAGAATATTTAAAGCATGATTCCCAAAACTTGTGAATGTTCTATGGAAAAAAGGGACTTTGCAAATATGATTTAGCCAAGGATAATGAGATGGGGACGTTATCCTTCATTATCTAGGTAGGACCTCCATGTACTTACAAGTGTAGTTATAAGAGGGAAATGGGGAGAGCTTTGACACAAAAGAATAATGCAGTGTGATACCAGAAGCAAGATGCTATACTGCTGGCTTCACAGATGGAGGAAAGGGCCATGAACCCTTTCACAGCTACTGGAAGCTGGAAGAGACAAGGAATGGATCCTCCAGAAAAAGCCGGCCTTACCTAAACCTTACTTTAACCCAGTGAAACTGATTTAGGCCTTCTAAAACTGTAAGAGAATAGATTTGAATTGTTGTAAGCTATGACATTTGTGATAATTTTTGACATTTGTGATAATTTGTTATAGCAGCAATAAGAAAATAATATCAACCCTTTGTAATAGTACTAATGGTCCCTGGTCTTAAGCTAGCCTAAAAAATGAAACCCCAAAGTCTAGCTTCTGGATATGCAGGTTCTGGGCTACACATAGTAAAAAACCTTCTAGGAAACCCCACTCACCTCACACAGCCCCTTCCACTTTGATTCCCACATTCAGACTGCAATAGGATATGGTTTTCCCCACTATGGGCCCTCCAAAATAGACACTGATTGGTTGGTTTTGCATATAACTATAAGCAATCTAATACGGCTTAAGAAAAGTAAGTCAAACGAAAGTACCAAGTTTACATTATTGGTGAGAGATGCACCTACTCTCATTCAAATACAGCTGCTCTCCCTCACTTCCTCATTACTGAAGCCCGTATTAATTTTCTCTGGGTGTCAGTGCCACCCAGCTCTGCCCAGACTGGGGGCTAGACTGGTATTTCTCAAACTTTAATAAGAGTAATATGCATAGGAATCACCTGGAGATCTTGTTAAAATGCAAATTCTGATTCAGTAGGTCTGAGGTGAGACCCAAAATTCCAAATTCTAATAAGCTCCCACGTGATGCCAGTGTTGCTGGGCTGCAGACCACATGTTAAATAGCAAGGTGCTAAACCACATTCTGGAAGTGTGAGCCTAAGGTAGATCCAAACTGGAATTATGAATAATGAAATCATGTTGAATTTTCAGAACCTTGCAGAATTTACTTTGAGATACCTTCTCTAGACGAGGTGCTCTAGCTCACCCTCCCTGGTCCTGTCTGTGCATTTGATACTTTCTGTGTGCCTCCATCTGCAAAACACCCCTTGGTCCCATATGGTCTTCCAGTCTTGCCTTATGGAGAAGGCCTTGACCTTGAAGGAATCTCATGCCTTTCCTAGTAGTCAGGACTTTTCCAGTTCCCTGGAATCTTTCCTAAAATGTGCTGCTCTATCCTGTTCACATGCCTCCCTAAGTTAAAACTTGCTCAGCCCTTAGATAGAGCACATTTCTCTTGATTTGGGTTTACCTGTAGGCCTAGACTCCTTAGGGTAATAGCTCTCATGAGCAGTCATGGATCCACTGTCACCCCAAAAACTGGCTCACTTTTGCAGACTACGAGCAGTATCTCAGAACCTGTTTTTATCTCTTCCTGCTTTAAAACTGGGGCTCCCTACTGCATCCTTTATTGATTCCAATTTCTGGTCTGAATAATAACTCTTTTTGGTTTATTTAAGAAGCACAGGCAATTGTCATACCCTGCATCTCGTGAAGGATCAACTATTTCCTTCCCCACCTGCTAATGGTTCTGCTCAGCCTGCTTCCTCTGGCCTCTATCAGAGGGCTTCTCAGCTTTCTGCTGCCCTCTCCTGGCCTCCTATAGCAAGCACTGTGCTCACATCAGCAGTGCACCAAAAATAGTTCCAAATCCTCATACGGAGGCCCTGAAGGATCTAGGAGTCCCATGAATTGGATCAAACTAGTAAAATGAACTGGGCATCTACTACTTTTAATGATATCTTTAAAATAATGATTTCAACAGAGATATGGAAAGAGAACATCTCTAATATTCATTGCTAACAAAATGAAAATCAAAAGAACAAGAAGCATAGAGAGGGAAAACGTCAGAGCATATTTAAAGAACTAAGAGAACCCCAGTTTGGCTACAGTAGTGGCTCCCAGTCCTAGTTGGAAAGATATCAAGAGATATTGTTCTCTGAGTGCCATTGCAATCCAACTAAATAAGAATATCTGAAGGTGGTTCTGATTACTTATACTTTCTTCCCTGGTAATTCCAGTGAATACTAAAAGTACCTTTGGTTAGACGCCAAAGTGTGAGAGAGTCATGGACTAAAACCAGGGTCTATTATGAAAAATATTAAATTATATATTTGCAATTTGTTCAGAATTTTTAATCTTTTAAGGAGCTGTCCCCAGCAGACCCTGTGTAGAAGTATATATCTTCAATTTGCAGATCAGTTCCTGAACTTCCCGACTGGGCCTTGTTTTCAGGCCTGACCACATATCTGTGTCCTTGCTTAACCTTCCATCTCATCATGTGATCCATAGGAAGGATAAATGCCTCCTCCTTCTCAGTGCTGCGTCTCCATCTCAGCATAGACTGCTTGAGGGAAGCCCCTCCAGCTTCCTGCAGTCCAAATAGCATGCCACTCCCTTCAGCCAGTATGCCTGCTTTGTGGGCAGACCCAGATGGTGAAGGGCTGGGGTGAGAGGGACAAGCAGAATTAAACTAACAAACAACACAGTGGGGCTCCGAATGATACTGTTATCACCACTGATGTTGTCCCCTTAATGTTCTGATTCCATAAAAGCCATTGTCTCTCACTTCAGCCATGATCTTTCCCACCCTTCCTTTCTGTCCTACTCAATAGAATCATCACCTTTATTCAAAAGACTTTCCTGAACACTCCATCTCTTGCTCAAAGTCCCCTAGTGCTGCTCTTGTGTACCATTATTCTGCATTTAACATGTTATAATTTTCTTTTCTTTAAGATACACATGTTCTCTAACTTATTTAACTTTCTGGATGTTTAGCTGTTATATTGCAAGGTTAACTCATCTTCTTTAAGCATCTTTATTACCCTTGGAATGTATAGTAGGCTGCTTTGCACATAGTGGGTATTCAGTTGAAATTTGTTCTTTGGATTTCCTCCAAGCATTGCTGAATCAATCCATGGACATAAAATCTAAACCCTGCTAAGCATCATTCTGGGGGACTTGATTTTTCCCCCCTCATTCACCAGGGCTTATTCAATCTCCCTTGACTCTTCAGAGCCAGACTGCACATTCCTTACTTCCTTCAGCACACACAATCATTTCAATTATCTAACTAACCTCAGTCTGCCTTTTCTTTTTCCCAGTGTTTACTCTGCTTAGCTAGAAGATCACTGGCAAATTCAAATTTGCATTTTTAATCAGGCATTGCATCGAATTTTTACTCCATTATTCTGAGTTCCTCTTACATTTAAGTTACTACTTGGTGTATGGGTGACAGCATAAATGTAAACAAGAAAATAATTTGCTTTTCTTCATCTTGAAAAAAAATCCATAAGCCTTAGAGGATCTTATATGAAGCAATATTGCTTTTCCTTCCATATACAAAAATGTTGCTACTTATTTTTAAGGGGAAAACAAAGGCTCTCCTAGGGCAACACCCTCCTTATCCTAAGCCCCTTCTAAGAACAGGAATCATTGAAATTCAGTCAGAGCTTTTGCCCAGAATATGCTTCTAGAGGGAAGGGAAACTGTGTATTCTGTTAGCTCTATTTCACTCAGCTCTGTGATGCTCCTCCTCTGTAATTCTGTCCATCACAGTTTGTGCTTGACCCTGAAACATGGCGTCTACTTTCTCTCCACATGGATAAATCTTATCCTCACCCAAGCTTCCCAAATCTAGGAAGACTCGAGCTCTCTGATGGCTGCATGGAGCTGGTGTACATTCCAGCTTTCTCTGTTATAATCTTACTTCCTATGCATCTGGGTTCCCCCATCTCAGGTGTTTGGCCTCCCCCATCATCTGAGTGAATCACGCAACCAAGGAACAGCCTCAGCCTTTCCTGATTTAAGCTCTTTGTTGCCCTCTTCTGATATTCTCTGACAGTGGCACACCATCCCAGGAACACTGGAAGTGAACCTTCATCTCCCCTCTCTCTGCTTTACCATTGCCAAGTCTGACAGCCCCTGAATGATATTAAAATGAACCTGATAATTTGATCATTTGAAATGGAATATAAAATATTTCTGATCTTCAAATTAACTGAAAATGGAAGGTTATCCTAAACCATAAGCATAAAGGCAGTGGGATACCCAACATTGTGGGAAGTGGGTAAAGATCTGCAGGAAGTTCCTCTGCAGGGAGCTGAGGAAGGAGATGACTTCTAAGGCACAGGCTCTACCAGCTCTGCTAATAACTCGTATTATTTCCTTATGCCAGATTATTTAGACACTTATACTCCATTTTTCACATGCACAAAACAAGCATAATTATACCTCTGGAACTGAAGTTCCCAAACTTTGGCCACCTGCTGAGAAGAGCCAACTCAAGATGAAAAGACCCTGATGATGGGAAAGATTGTGGGCAGGAGGAGAAGCGGGCAATAGAGGATGAGATGGTTGGATGGCATCACTGACTCAATGGACATGAGTTTGAGCAAACTCCAGGAGATGGTGAAGAACAGGGAAGTCTGGCATGCTGCAGTCCCTGGGGTCACATATAGTCAGACAGAACATCATACCTTTGGATTACTTTCATAAGCAAATGACAAAAATAATGAGTACTCATATTGTGCCAGACACTGTGCTGAATGTTAATGTATTTCACCTTTTAATCGTCACAATATCCATAGGAGATAGACATTCTTCTAGCCCAGTGTTACAGATGGAGAAATTGACATGATGGCTATGTAGGCACTTTTTAAAACGTTACAGTGTGCTGTATTTGACTGAGATACTGACTTAACAGTAGAAACTAAAACCAAGAAAAATAACCATTTAGTGAGTATGTTACAGGAAAAATACAGAGAATGCAGCCAACAGAGCCAGGACTGGGGCCAGAAGGTCCCCAGAGGCATGGGGAGAATATTGCTGGACACCTGGGGCAAACTGAAGCTCAGGAGCGGAGGCTGTGGGAGTCATGTAGGGAAGGGTAAGGATGCAGTGTTGAACACACAGCTGTGGGCTCAGGCTTCCTGGATCCTGATCTTATTTTGCCAAGTTATTAGCTTCCTCGGGCACTTCACCTTGATAAAATGAAGATAACAATAAAACCAACCTCAATGGATTAATTTAGATAAAATGCTTAGCAGAAAGCCTGGTATACAGTTAGTGTTCAATACGTGCTAGCTATATTAATGACTTAACCACTTGTGAATTTACACAGGTTTTCTCTCAGCAGGGAAGATCAAATGTCACAGCACCAGCAAATTATTTATTATGTAAATAACACTGGGATCTAGGGTTATGATATTTTTAAGAAACCAAAGCGCGAAGAACAGATCGGAGTTCTGGGAATGTAGCATGACATACTTCATAGACACAAGCAGGTGGCCCCAAGGATTAAAAAGAAAAAAGTCCAGGGAAAAGAAAAGGAGGAAACTGCAGTTTCCTTTCTTTTCTCCCATTTTCCTATACACACACACACACACACACACACACAATCCCATAGGCTTTCTCCTTCTACAGCTGAACAGATTGCTTTCCTACTCCTTCCTTTGAGCTGTCTTCACATTCCAGACAGTGATGTAATCTTTGATTCTACCCCAGAACACGCCTAAGGCCCCAAACAGCTAATAAACAACAGGTAAGGCCACCTTATTGGTGGACATGGGAGTTAATCAGCAGTGGCAACAGTGCAGAACCCTGGATGGGAACCATCTGTCTAGCAGGTAGGGTTTAATGGGACTAATTCTTAGAGCAAAATTTAGCACATTATCAGACGGACCAAAGCTGGCTAGCTCCCCCTGCTTCTTACTTCAGAGCAGGGACAGAGACTGTAACCATTTGAGGATTTCCTGAAGATTAACTTTGGCTATTTTTGTTACTCCCTAGACTGTTTTTCTGCAGTGTTTCATAATAAAATCACCAAAAAGAAAAGAAACAGTATGTTTATTTCTAATATATAAAGGAAGATCCAGGAGAGTGGTACATTTTTTTTTTAATCCATTTTATGCACTGTCTGCTCTGAAAGGGAATTCCTTAGAAAACATCTAGCTTCATGAACCAACAAATGGTAGGTGGCCTTGTCTGAGGACTTGACTTATCTGAGGAAGTAAAAGTGGGTGTAAGGGGCAAGCGAGACGCTTCTGTGGATGTGAACAAGGAAGATGGAGTTAGCTGAACTTTCTCTGGTCATATCTCAAACCATCCACCAGATTGGGCTGTCTCTATTTTTCCTGCCTACTTTGATTTTTTTTTTTTTAACTTCCAGATGGACAGTCACTGAAGTCCTGAGGAAATAGTTTCTCTTCACTCCAGATGTCTGCTGGGCTGTAGCAGTATAGACAGCTTGAAATTTGCATCTCTATCACCCTTCTCTGATGCTTTCTTCAAAAACTCTTAGAATCATTGCCTCTAGTTGACTTTGCACATTGCAGCTGGAAG
The DNA here is from genome assembly GCA_007570785.1 of Antilocapra americana. NCBI lineage: Eukaryota > Metazoa > Chordata > Mammalia > Artiodactyla > Antilocapridae > Antilocapra > Antilocapra americana. The sequence goes on along the minus strand of ML664175.1, from coordinate 172,373 downwards.
TTCATTTTAGAAAAGACCATCACTTCTCATGAACATCAGACCTTGTTCTTTTTGTGTGCATCCTTTTTTTTTTTTTCAGCCTCATCTGGCTGAACAACCTGTAGTTGACAGAAAGACTTCATTTTCCCTCCAGCTAAGTTAAATCATTAGGAGCAACTTCAAATTTAGAAAACCCCGATCTCCTGCAATTTTAAAAAATGATTTATTTTTCTGAGTGTTCTAGATTAAATCATTTTTTTTAAAAAAAAAAAGATCACTCAAGTTATATTAATTCAAAACTGTTTCCTCTGGTTTTGTAGTTTTTAAACTATGTTGGACTAAAGATATGCCTCCAGGAATAGGGCTTCTTGATGGTTCAGACGTAAAGAATCTGCCTGCAATACTGGAAACGCAGGAGACACAGGTTCAATCCTTGGGTCGCGAAGGTCCCCTGGGGGAGGAGATGGCAACACACTCCAGTATTCTTGGCTAGGAAATCCCATGGACAAAATCTGGTGGGCTACAGTCCATGGGGTCGCAAAAGAGTCAGAGATGAATGAGTGACTAAGCATATGCACACCACAAAGCCTAAAATATTAAGAGCAATTTTTACATTATATAAGGGGAAAGCCATGAGCCAGATCTTTCTGTCTCTGGTGTTCCATCCAGGGGGCCCAGAGGTTGCCTTTATTCTTGATATGAACTGTAACTAAGCCCATAGTTGGGATTACCTATAAGAAGGGTGTGGGGTTTGGGAATTCGCAGTGGGGGGACTTATACTGGTGGGTTAGAGACTGAGGACCATTTGCAGAGCCAGGAGCCTCTCTGAGGGATGAGACAAGAGTCCCACCCAGAGATTTGGAAAGATGCATTTCATGTTGATGAGTGCATTTAAATTCACCCACTGGGGCTTCCCTTGTGACTCAGTCCACAACGCGGGAGACCTGGGTTTGATCTCTGAGTGTGAAAGATCCCCTGTGGGAGGGCATGGCAACCCACTCCAGTATTCTTGCCAAGAAAATCCCATGGACAGAGGAGCCTGGCAGGCTACAGCCCATGGGGCTGCAAAGAGTCAGACATGACTGAGCAACTAAGCATAGCACATCTTGGCGTAGGGTTGTGAAGCAATATTTTTAAAAACACAAATGATTAAATATTCATTTGCTTTTAAGTGGATGTTATCATTCATTTCTCATCGTATTGTTAAAACATAAACTGAGGCACATTAAAATTTTCAGGAGTTCATTTGAGTATGTGAGTACTTGCATGTGTGCTAAGTTGCTTCAGTGTGCCAGTGGTAAATTGCTTGGGTCGTGTCAGGAGTCTCATCAACCCTGTGGACTGTATAGCCTGGCTCCTCTGTCCATAGGATTCTCCAGGCAAAAATACTGGAGTGGGTTGCCATGCCTTCCTCCAGGGGGTCTTCCTGACCAAGGGAACCTGAGCTTCCTGCATCTCCTGCATTGCAGGGGGATTCTTCACCACTGAGCCACCAGGGAAATCCTTCATTTGAGTATATACCAGTTCAAATGATGTGGCACCAAGCCAAAAATGGTTATGAAGAGTGCTCCATTGAAAGAAGTTGGGGATAGGTTTTTATAGAAAAGATGTGTAAGCAAAGCAAGGAGCTAATTTGATTGACTATAGCTTAAGCAGTTTTCTCAGCTGGGAAAGCCTAGCTGACACTTCATGCTTGTGTTCTTCAGCGCACTGATTCTGCCTTAGGTTTGCTCAGTCAGGCTCTCAGGGCATTGGAACCACCACAGCACATTGACCTCCTTGTTCAATTACTTTAACACTATCTAAAGATGATATGAAGTTCAAGGATGCTTGTTGTGATTATTTTTCAGTAATAAAGAAAAAAACCTTTTTTTAAATGGTGGCTGGGAAACAATTCTATTAAAATGCCTTGTTTTGCTCTTGGAATTACCCAAGTAATGTGAACCAAGAGGGACCAAACCTATGCATAAACAGATCAAGCAAGTGCTGATGGGGAAGGAGAAGACAAGAGTAGGTGACTTAGGGCAGTTCAGTCTCTCTGTACTCACCCTTGCTAAATCATGTGACAGAGAAGAACGTTCCCATGTCTCCTTTAAGTTTCATGATGCTTCTTCTGTCTCTTGGTTCTTTTTCCTACAACTCTGACGACTTCTTCTCAGTCTTCTTTTATGGTTCCTCATCTTTTCCCCAGAATATAAACAGATGTCCCCAGGGTGGCATGCTCATCTTGCATCTTTTCCACTCTGTGAACATCTCAAAATAATCTTCAATACATCAGTGAATGTTCTATACCACACACACCTACAACCCCCCAATTCTATCTCTCATTCAACTTTCTATCCAGACTCATATTTCTAATTTCTAGGAGATGTCTCCACCTGAATCATTTAAAAGCATTCTAACTCAGTGTTCCAAACCAAAATTATCATTCTCCATTAACATGTTTCTTCCTTTGTGTTATCAGGATTTGATAAAAGTTCCTTGAAGTATGTGGTTTCTTGACCCCTTTTGGCTCTTCTTCCCACTTTCCTTCTCTATAAGGCTCAAATCTAACTTTTCATCTCTATTCCTACTTCCATGGTGCAAGTTTTTAAGTTCATTGTCCCTCGCCTGAATTATTTCAGTAGCCACCTCAATGAATTCCATATTATCAAATAAATGTTTGCTTTAAAAAACAATTCCTGGTTTCACTCTGTTACAAGAGTAATAAAAGTAAATTGTTGACATTTAAAAAAAAATAAAGATTTAAATTGACAGAGAAAAAGCTAATTAAAATTTCACCACACAGAGACAACCACCAGCTATTTCAATGTTCGTATAGAAAGAGATTAATACAACACAAGCTGGTGCTTTAAACTGTAGTCCTCCAGAAGCCAACTCTGAGCGAAAGATTTGAGGAGGAATGTTTTCTTAGAGAGGTGATTCCAGAAAGTATCAGGATGAGATTATGATTGTGAGCTAGAGAAATCAAGAGAGCCTAAAGGGGTGCCTGAAGTTGCAGTCGCTGCCATGTCACCAGGGCACCACTGACTGGAGTGTCTGGGAGACCGTATGGAAAACATTTGAGTCATTTTACCCAAGGCACAAGAAAGCTGGAGTATTTAGCCACCAATTCATGTCTTCATCTTCAGCAGCTGAGGGCTGCTACCCTGGAGATAATTCCCTGGGCCAGTCGCACTCCTGTAGCCAGCCAAGGCTCTAGAGCTGAGAGCTGCAGATGCTTTCATAAGAATTTTCTTGGTAGGTAGAAGACAGCGATGGGATGGGGAAAGGGCGGAACATCAACACCATTGGCTTGGCACTACTCTGCTTCCCATCTCTCTGAAGTTTTCCACCAACCTCAGATTAATCCAAGTGCCTTCTCTTAGCGTACGGACTCTGCCTTCTGTCTGTCCTTGAATATCAATCTCTGAATCCCAGACAATGATACACACTGACAATGTCATGCTCTCTCAGGCCTCCACTTGTTTGCTTGTGCAGTTGCTCCCACCTGGGTTACACTTGTTCATTAGCCCTAAGGAGCATAACTCCTCCTTCAAGACACAGTCCATGAGATAACTCTTCCCTGATCCTTCTCCAGCAGTGTCACCTCTGTTGCTCCTACTTCACATTACATATACTTCTTTATAACATTCTTCTTTTGCATAATATATACATATATGTATGTATAGTTATAAAATTGATACTTCTTCAATTTAAACAGAAACAAAAGAACCAAAAAACACACTGAAACTCCACCTTAAAAGATAAACAACTTTAATATTTTGACTTACCAATTGTGCATTTTTTCACAAATAAACATATGCAATCACATAATTATATGTGAATAGATTGTTCTCTACCTTACTCTGTTTGTAACCTGATTATTTTTTAACTCAACAACATGTCACACTCTTCTTTCAAAGCAAATAAATGTAGATCCTTAGCTTCAAGTGTAATAGTTGGATATGTCTGATTATAAATATGTACTCTAATTTGTTAATCAAGCCTCTATTAGTGGACTATTAAAGCTGTTTCCGATAGTTGGCTATTATAAGCAATTGTGTAACGGCTAGACCTCATAGGAAAATTACTTATTATTTGACTCTCTTCCCCAAATGGTCTGTGGCTACTCAGGACATTGCCTTGGCTCAGACTTCTTTCTTCTGAAAGGGAAGCTCTTTCTCATTTGTTTAGTAGTTATTATTTCTTTTAAAAATCTTTTCCTACAAGATAGAAGTAGCATTCACAACCCTTTAAAGCATACCCTTCATTCTAGATTGCCCAGTTAAATCAAGGAAAGCTTTGTAACACTTTAGGGCAGTGAGTTTTCAGCTTTTTTACCATGACCCACAATAAGTACTACATTTTTTAAAATCATGAATCAGAACATACTTTTATATAACCAAAAGATCACTAAATCATACTCTTACAGTGTGTAATGTATTTTGACATTTTCTGTTCTGTTTCATTTCAATACATTTTAAATGAATATGCTGTTATATTTATTTCTTTAGATCTAGATGTAGCCCTCTAATTGATTTTATGAGTCACTAATGGCTTGCAACCCACAGTGTGTAAACAGTCATGTAATATAGCAAAAAAAACTGCTGAGGTATGCTAGTCCTGCTGCTATTTTTTTGTTTAGCTTTTCACTTTTGCTGTAAGCAAACAACTCTGAAGTAATATTTTCTTCTTGTTGCCAGAGGTTTTGTCTTTTAAATACCAGGCTGTGCTATCACCACTGCCACTGCACAACCACCTACGCAGACATTCTCATTGACAGAAACGGCTTTCAGCAGTGAACTTTTGAGGGGTGTACTTAAATGCCAATTAAAACTATGGCATTGTACATACACGCATGGGCTTCTCTGGGGTAGACCAGTGATAAAGAATCTGCCTGCCAGCGCAGGAGACAGTTTTGATCCCTGGGTCAGGAAGCTCCCCTGGATAAGCTAATGGCAACCCACTTCAGTATTCTTGCTTAAAAAGTCCCACGGACAGAGGAGCCTGGCAGGCTAAAATACATGGGTCGCAAAAGAGCTGGACACAGCTTAGCGACTTAACAACAAGAACAATGTTCATGCGTGCGCGCGTGCACACACACACACACACACACACACACACAATGGTCCAGCTAAGCAGAAACTGAGGCTTAGGAAATAGAATACCTATCCATGAAGTGATGCCATCTAATGGAAAAAAGGAAGGATAAACCAATTTCAGATAATCTGAAACCCCTGATACAGTTCTGCGGGTGTGTTTTCTGCTGTCAGAGGCTTCACATAGGACTCCAATACCCCAAGTAGGCAAAGATTCCGCCCACCCAGCACAAAGGATAGTCGTTGCCCAGGCCCACTTTTCCTTCATTATTGAGAATTTGCCTCGCCTCCCTTCTACTCCTAGCTCATCCTCTTTATGAGGACCCAGGGGTTTCCATAGGCTGCATCCTTCTTCTACCAGATACATGAACATCTGATGGGACAACTATAGGTCTTCAAAAAAGAGCCAAGATTTATATCTTGGGTGACAGGAGAAGCAGTGAAATTTGGGAGGAAAAATACTATCCATTATAGGAGCTTTCAAGTTTAAAAAAAAAAAAAATTCGTTTTTTTCTGGTTTATGCACCACCTTGTTTTTTTCCAAGTTTAATCAGTCACATAGCTGATATGTATGTATGAATCAATCTTTTACTGTAATCATTTGATAACTGAGTGTCTGCTGTGCTTATAGTAGTTACACGGCATGATTTGAGGTTCTCTGAGGCTTATGAAGAAATAAAAGAATGTGTTTCTGGCCCTCAAGAAAAAATGGTTCTGTAGGAAAGATAGGGTTCATGTTTATGAAAAGAAAATGTGCAGCAGTTAAGCTAAAAGCAAATTAAGTAATTTAGAAAATCATTTCTCCAGGAGCTTGAAAGCAAGTGTATAAATGTGGACTCTACCTGGGGAGGTAAAATTTGAGATGGGTCTGAAAGATGAGTAGCATTTAGTCAATGGCCTGGAGAATATATCCTGGTGAACTAAACACAGGCAAAATAGCAAAGAGGATAATTGGTGGGGTTTGGGGGAGCAGTGAATAAATCCTTCAGGCAGTGGCAGAGTTCCAGAATGACCCTGAAAGTCAAGTTGGGGCTGGGCCAAGGCAATCTGTTCAAGGCCCAATATATTGCCATGTACTTAGGTTATAAGGACATAAATAAACCCTTTGAATTTGCAGTTTGTCATCTCATCTCCCATTTTTGATTAATTTTTCGAATGCTGTCTCTGAGCATATATTTCCAAAAGCTCTCCAGACAGCAATTCATGTTCAGTTGGCTCAGCATGGAGCATTCTGTGGAATCTATAGCTAATGAGTGATTGGAGAGCAAAGTTGAGCTGTGATTGACTGGTAGTCATGTACAGGTCCACTGATATTGCTTCAGGGACCTGTGTTGTTGTTGTTGTTTTTTTATATCCTTCAGCTTTTCCTTGAGGAATCGTTACACTATATATAATATGCAGCCAATATTCTAATTATAAAAATGTCCGTCTCTTGCATATGGCAGGCAGCATAATGTAAAGGGAAGCACATAAGCGTAGGAGATGGAATAGACCTGGATTTTGCAGTTAACTCACTGCACAACCTTGGGCAAATCACATACTCTCCCTGAGCAATAATCTCATCTGTAAAATGAGGTGATGCTTTCTATCTCATGGTGACTGTGGGGATCAATCTGAGGGAAATATATACAGAAAAAATTTGTAAACTATAAATCACTGTGTAAGAGTGGAGTGTGATAGTTTTTGCCTCATCACTACTGGCCCCTCATTTGTTAAACTACTAATTGGAATGTTACCTAAATTTATCATTGACATTTTGTTTCATCAAACTCTAGGGCAGTGAATCTGATCTTCATTTGGCCCCAGTTATAAGTGAAATGGGCTTCCCTCATAGCTCAGTTGGTAAAGTATCCACCTGCATTGTAGGATTCCTGGATTGGGAAGATACTCTGGAGAAGGGATAGGGTACCCACTTAAATATTCTTGGGCTTCCCTTGTGGATCAGTTGGTAAGGAATCTTCCTGCAATGCAGGAGACCTGGGTTTGATCCCTGGGTTGAGAAGATCTCCTGGTGAAGGGAAAGGAGATCACCTGGAGAATCTCCACTCTAGTATTCTGGCCTGGAGAATTCATGGACTGTATAATCCACGGAGTCACAAAGAGTCAGACACAACTGAGCAACTTTCACTTTCATAAGTGAAAATAATAAGGAAAACAATAATAATGATAAATATTGCTTTTGGTGTTACCTCTATGAAGGGCGTTTCTATTAGGGTTTTATATGTTACATTATTAATCCTCACAACTCCGTGAGGTAGGTACTGCTATTATCCCCTTTAGAGATGGGGAAAATGAAACTCCAAGAAGTTGAGTAATTTGTCCAGTAAGAAGAAGAACTGGGAGTCCAACCCAGGCAGTCTGGGTCTAAAGTCTATGTTTTAAACTATACCTTCTTCCCTAAGGAAACATAGACACTCAAATTTCATATTTTTCTGAAAGGTCCATGGATGACAAATTTCAAACTCCCATTTTGGAGGAAAACAATAGTTCACATTTAGTGTTCTTTAGAATGTATGACTTATTTATACATTTTTTTTTTCTAACACAGTAGCTATATTTTAAGAGTTGCACATACAGAAACCCAAAATGGAATTTCTCATTCCTCACTTCTACCCACCGTCCTTTTTACCCTAATTCTATATGACCTGTGACAGTTGTGTTTGAAAATGTTAAGGAGGAGATCAGGAGGCCCAACTCTCTCCCGTCAGCCCATGAGGCTTCCCCTCCATCACCCTGGACAGGTGACTCCTTGCTGAGAACAGCATGAACATTCAGATTGTACTACTGCTCCATTCTTAAAAGTGAATTTGGTTTGCTGAATGTCATCCAACTTTAAAAATCAAAGAGCCTCCTCCAGAGCTGGCAGCTCAGAGCTCTTAGAAAGGAAATTTAAACTGCTTCCATAACCCACAGGGAAACTGCTGCTGAAAGAGCTACACATAGGGTAAATGCAAAGCACTGCTCAAAAAGGCCATCACAGACAGAAATTCTCAGCCGGTGAGCACTCCTTCCCAGAATGTTCCCTCCACAAAGAGAATGCTTTAGAAGGCAGAGCTGCAAAACCATGACTGCATGCCTGAGGTCAGGGCCCTTGAGGAGGCATGAGATTGCTGGAAGGTGTCAGAGGGGGGTCCCAGCCAGAGAAGGGATTCTGAGATCTTAAAGTTCCTTCCAGAAGATTTTGGGTTCTGTGTGGCTTGTTCTTATGGATTCTGAAAGAGAGGGTTTCAGCAACATGCACTTCAAGACTCCTGTCTCTATTCCCCATAAAGCTAAAATGGAAGAAATCCCACACTCCACAGAGTGTCAGCTTTTTGCCTTGACAACATCTCCCCAGATAATGTTAAAACTATGTCATTTATAATATCAAATGCCATTTATGTTCAATGTTCTTTCCTGGTCTCACTCTTTTTCCATGAAAAATAGAGTACTTTTAATTGTTTGGAGGAAGGGATGTGTCATATCTGGTGTTGAGCAACACAAGTATGTCAGGAAGGTGAGGGAGAGGTGGTAGCTGTACTCAGCAAACCTGAGGGTCGGAAAAGCTACCTTCATTGTCACCACCACCATCTTTTTAGTGTTTGCATACATTATATTATTTCATCCTCACCATAACCTTAGCAAGTAGTCACTATTAGTGTCTCATCCTGAGAAATCTGAATCACAGAATCTAAATATCTTGTCCAAAGTCAAATCATCAGTTTTTAAGAGTTTGAACCCAGATATACTGGTTCCACAGCTACTACTAGACTCTAGTCTCAAGATCAATTTATAGTTTCTAAATAAATATGTATTACTTATTCTGAGCATGTGAAATGGAAAAGAAACAAATCTTTTTTGTATACCTACAGCATTAATTTAAATTTAATGACACTGTTGAATCCATATTTTGATTCCTATTTCATTGTTTTATTGATAGAAATGTTGTTGTTCAGTTGCTAAGTCACGTCCAATTCTTTGCAACCTCAGGTACTGTAGCACACCAGGATCCTCTGTCTTCCACTAACTCCTGGAGTTTGCTCAGATTCATGTTCATTGAGTTGGTGATGCTCATCCTCTGCTGTTCCCTTTCCCTTTTGCCTTCAATCTTTCCCATCATCAGGGTTGTTTCCAATAAGTAAGCTCTTTACATCAGGTGGCCAAAGTACTGGAGCTTCAGTTTCAGTCCGTCCAGTGAATATTCAGGGTTGATTTCCTTTAGGATTGACTGGTTTGATCTTCTTGCACTCCAAGGGACTCTCAAAGAGTCTTCTCCAGCACCACAATTTGAAAGCATCAGTTCTTCAGTGCTCACACTTCTTTATGGCCCAACTCTCACATCTGCACATGACTACTAAAAAAGCCATAGCTTTGTTGGCAAAATTATGTCTCTGCTTTTTAACGCACTGTCTATGTTTGTCATAGCTTTCCTTCTAAGGAGAAAGCGTCTTGTAATTTCATTACTGCAGTCACTGTCCACAGTGGCTCTGAAGCCCAAGAAAAGAACATGTCACTGCTTCCAATTTTTCTATTTGCCACGAAGTAATGGGACTTACTAAAACTAAAACTAAAAAACTAATGAGATCTTAGTTTTTTGAATGTTGGACTTCAACCAGCTTTTCCACTCATTTGTAGAAATAGGCAGAAGTTAAGTGATGTGCCCAAGATGACTGTAAGGACGTAATGGTGCCCGCATCTTGGGACTATCTGGGATACTGGTATCAACAGAAACACGAGAGGAGCCTCTTGAAGCCTCTCTCTTTCTCTCTCTCTGTCTGTCTTCAGGTGGACTTCCTCCTGGGAGAGGGCTGAGATAAAGGCAGGTGTGGCAAACAGAATTCCATATGGCCCTCTGTGCCATTTCTTTGTTCTTATTGTAAGTTTAAATTTGCTTACGAACTTGAACTTGCTTGGGCTTCCTAGCTCCTCTCCATCTTCCGTGCCAACCCAGCCCTTAGAAATGCTTGCCCAGTTTCTGAGCTCCACTCACTGTGCGGGTTCCAGAGGGCCATGCTGATACTGCCCACTCGGGCTCCAGTCCAGCCCCCGGCCACTGCTTCTACCTCACACTCCCTTCCCAGTTCCAAGGCAGAGCAGAGAATGGGTCTGAAAGTTGTTCTCTTTCCCTAAGAATCTCACAGCTGTAACCAGGGTTTCAAAACGCACATTTGTGAAACAACAGACAACAGCAAGAGAGCCTGGAAGCAAAGAGTGTGTGTAAAGACTTAAAGGGAGGAAAAAAAACAACAACAAAGAACCATCAGCAGAGAGTGTAAAGGACTTGAGCATAAATCTAGGCTATTTTCTAGGAATCCTGGTGACAGCTGAGCTTTCCTCTGGCTGCCAGTATCCCCGAGCAATACAATCTCCCCAGAGGCCAGAGTTCTAACTTCCAATAGAGATCAGCCAATTAACTACCAATGAACAGGTGTGTGTGCTTTTAGCACATGATATGCAAAAGAAATCCACAGGGGGCCTAGCATCCAGCTAGGCAGTACCCCTCCCTGTGATCTGCTGAAGAAGATTGTATAGTGTTTCTACAGCTGAAGATTCTGTGATATGGCTTGTAACTAACCATGCCATCCCATCTCCTTCCTCTTCTTACCCCCACAATCATTACCCTAAAAGAATTTTCACTTTAGAAAGTGACCTTGGTGAGCTGAAGCTTGTAGTTTTAAAAGCCCCCTAAGGTTTCATTTTAAAAAGTCATCGGTAGACTTTAGATTGACTTTCTCTTGAAGGCAGCTTAAACCTTGTTCATCTGGGAGCACAAAAGAGAAGGTTTAGGAATCCCAAGGCTTCAACTGCCAGCTGTCTCGTTTCTCTGCTCACAATTTTTTTTCTCCTCTCCAGCAAGATTAAGATGAGTGAAATAATTTCCTTCTTTTAAGATATCATTGTAACATTCAAGTTTTCCATTACTGTCAATTTCTTGAAACATGTCTCATTAGCATTTTCAGAACAGTTTAAAAAATTCCTTTCATCAAGGAAAAAAAATTAAATGCAAGTTAGTTGTCACGGGATTTCATTGACATAAATTTGTCCTTTCTTGTCTTTATTTCTGCCTTCTCAGTTCCTCGTTTAATATCTTAGAGTCTGGGAGTCATACCCAAGTCTCTGATTTGAAGAGCTGGAAAGATGCAGCCTAAATTACTAAGTAAATTGTCTTGGCCACAAAGTATACAGAGGGATTCTGAGATCTGTTAGACTGTACCCCATAAAACTGCTAAGTAACAAATGGAGAAATGCCAAAAGCCCAATCAAAGTCACGTAAACAACATTCTGGAGGAAATCAACCTGTGACTCCAGAGTTTTCTGCAAGCGCCACAGGTTTTTCATGTTTTTAAAAAGCAAGGAAGAAGAGCAGGTTAGTGAGCAAACCTGAGGAGCCTTGAGTCTCCTTATTGCCGATGCAACTAGCAGGTAAGAGCTCCCTGGTGTTACATCTCAGTGATGAAGACCTAATCAAGTCCTTCTGTCTCCTAACCTGAAAGCACTTTTGCAAACGCACCTGGATTAGCACTAAGGAGCTAATTATTTTGTGAGTTGAGAGCACTCTTTAGGAGAGGAAACACCTTCTCCCAGGGTCAGGAGCAGCAGTGTCTTTTAAAGCATTTCCCGGAACACAGGGACATAGATTTGGAAGCTGCCTCAGCAAGTTGAGCACTCTGTCTCTCCTGGGAATTGGGACACTGTAAGGTAAGAAATGTGGATCATTTACATGGCAGTTGGGAGAGAGAAAGAAAGAGAAAACATGCAGACCGAGTGGCCTTCGAACCAGAAACGCGGGCTTGGCAAAATCTAAGGTTGTAGACTCCTAATCTTCTATGTGATTGTATGTGATATTAGTTTCTATGTGATATTAACTGTAAACTCAGGTTGTTGGAAATTGTATTCTACTCACAGGGTGTGGAAGGCTTTTTGGTATTTTTAAGGGAAGAATACTTAAAAGATTCTTAAAAAATAGAATCAGTATTTTTAGAATCGCCATTTCTATTGGTGATTTCTGCCCCAACTCTTCACTGTAAAAGAGAGGGCAAAAGCCAGAGTGAGCGTCACTTATAATCTGAGAAGCGGGACTTGCTAGGCCTCGTATTTCCAAACATGAAATTGAAAAGTGTATCTGGTCTTAGGCTTCCATCATTTCAAAGACCTTCTTTGTACTAACCAACTGTTTGTTCGTTGCTGTATTTTCTCTGTTAATCCGCATCTTTTTTTTCTCCTTCAAGTTTAAGTAAAATCTTCTTTGAAGTTTTATCTTGTTTTACAAAAAAATTATTTTGTCTGACAAGGCTGAAAAAAATTCACCTCCTAAAGTCCATCATATGCTTTCAAATGTTCTCCCCTAATAATTCAGCAAATACTTACTGAGTGCCTGCTATGCTCAAGTGTGGTTCTAGGAGCTGTGGAGTCATTTGTTAACAAAACCAAATCTCTGCCTTCAGGGAGCTTCAAGGCAAGGCCAAATAAAAAACAGATACATTATTATGTATTGTATTAGAAAGTGATAAAAGTTACATGGATATATGAAGCCTGGAAGCAGAAAAGTTGGAGGGGGATGGGCTTCATTTTCAGCTAGTGTGATGAGATGTTGTTTATTCCCTAAGCTGTATCTGAAATAGGAAGCACATGGTAAGAGATAGCTTTACTATAAAGGTAACAGGATGGAGGAGAAGGAAAGAGTTATGCAGGTCTCTGGAGGCTGGGAGCCTAGGAATTGATCTAAGCATAGGGAATAGTAAAAGATAATTTTTTATTGTTACCTCTTTTAATAGGGGGCCAGATCACATAGGGTTTTGAAGGTCATTATAAAGACATTGGGGCCTTCCTGGTGGCTCACAGGATAAAGAATCTGATCACAATGCAGGAGACCTGGGTTCGACCCCTGAGTCAGGAAAATCACATGGAATAGGAAATGGCAACTACTCCAGTATTCTTGCTTACAGAATCCCATGAACAGAAGAGCCTGGGGGCTACAGTCCATAGGGTCACAAAGAGTCAGACATGACTGAGCAACTAAGCACTAAGTATGTACATGCACATAAAGACATGAGTTTTATTTGGAGTGGGTCAGAAATTCTTGAAGGATTTTAATCGAGAGTGATATGAACTGACAATATTTTTGAAAGATGTTAGCTCTAATGTTGAGGCTAGACTCTAGCAAGACAGAAATAGAAACAGGATTTTGTGATTTGGGGACAATTAAAATACTTTAATAAAAATAAATTGGAATCATGGAAAGGATATATGCACATATATGTGCCTGTGTGTGTGTGTGTGTGTGTGGGTATATATATATATGTATATATCTGGAGAATGAAATGGCAACCCAATCCAGTATTCTTGCCTGAAGAATCCCATAGACAGAGGAGCCTGGCTATACTCCATAGGATCATGAGTCAGACACCACTGAAGGGGCTTAGCACACACATACTTTTCTAGATGGGAAAGTGACAGGGAACCCAGTAGGTACACCTCATTTTACAGATGGAGAAATGGGCCCAAAGTCGGAAAGCAAAAAGATAGCCGAGTTGAAACTTCAGCTCAGCTCTGCCAGGTGCAAGCCCTTTACTGATGGTTTCTGACTACTTGGAGTGTTCTATAATATATCCCAGAGGAAGCATGTTTGAAAGCATGTCAGAAATCTCAGTTACCTTCTCCCACGGTCTCTGCTTTCTTAGGAAACAAACCTCTATTACTCTCTTTAAAAAAAGAGAAGGATAGGACATTTGATTGGTTGTGACTATGGGGAAAGGAGTTGGGAAGAGAAAGGCCAAAGTGTCTGGGGTTGAGAATTAAGCCAGCACACCTGTGACTAGGCCTGGCTGCCACCCTCAGTTGTCCAGTCTCAGCATCATGGACCCGAAACCAACACACCAAATCGCGTCACCACAAGATGAACCCAGACCTGAAGGAGCAGCTGAGTTTGCCCTCCCTGTTGTCTGGAGTTGTTAAATAACTCACATAGTCTCAGATGAAGTGAAATGAACTCATCCCTTTCCTCCCGAACTGAAACAAGTTAGAAAAACCAAAAGGCAGCCAATGGCTGTGGAGAGGGAGCAACAGACTGTCAGAAAATAAATCGACCGTTTACAAATGACTCAAACTGCAGTTTTCCCTCTAAAGATGTACAGATATCCTTCTGGGTAAAATCTGTCAAACCTGACCTTTAAAAACAGGATGACTGGCTAATTGTTTTGTTTTTTTTTTTCAATCTGTCAGATAGGATCTTAATAGAACAACCTTTAAGATATTGTAAAATGAATTTAAAGAAAAAATAATTATTTCAAGAGCAGTGCTAGGAGACTTGGTGGCCCTTTCTGCATGTGTTGCAGCCTTGTGTGTTACAGTCCCTGGAGATCCTGCCTCTCCCACTTGGGACACACAGCAAGCAAGCCCAGGCAGGCAGATACTGATTTGAAACCAGTCTCCCAGGAAACAAAGCTGAGAAGCTGTCAGCAGGCAGGATTGCTGGAGAGCTCTCAGAGAGGAGCACCCATCAGGACTCCAGGGGCTTTGCCTGAGAGGTGACCAGTCACCTGGGGGGATGAGAGGGCAAGAGGGCCCTGACAGAAAGCTTTGAGGCTACAGGGAGACAGGGTCAGGTTGATGCTGAGAGAAAGCAGGTCTTCAGGAAGCTGGGGCTATAAAATGGCACAGAGGCAACCCATTCCTTTGTCTACTGCCATGGAAAACTTACCTTCAAGGGGGATGTTTTGTACTGTCTGCACATAAAAATTATTCTATTCTATTCCTATTCTAAGTAGGAAAAAGTGTTTTTTAATTCTCTGAAAAAAAAATTCAGAATATTGATTGCACTATCTTCCTTCTCTGACTGTCATCTTATATGCACGAATATTCTGTATATTCACTAATTATTTGACCTTACATACAAAAGAAAGATCCCAAGGAGAAATACTTTTTGTGTTTTTAAGATCTGTGTTGTTTCTTACATCTTTTTAGCTTTTCTGTTGTCGTTGTTAAGCTGGAAAACTAGTGATCATAAATGAACTGGTTCATTCTGAGAATATAGATTAAAAGGAGTTCACTGGCACTTATATGGGGGCACTGGGTGGCCTCTGGACACCTGCAACCAAAGGCATTCTCAAGGCAGGGTGTGCAAGCGTTAGTTGCTCAGTCGTGTCTGATCCTTTGAAACCCCATGGACGGAGCCCACGAGGCTCCTCTGTCCATGGAATTCTTTCTGGCAAAGAAACTGGAGTGGGTTGTCATTTTCTTCTTTAGGGGATCTTCCTGGCCCAGGCATCAAACCTGGGTTTCTTGCCTTGCAGGCAGATTCGTTACCATTTGAGCCACCAGGGAAGCTATTACATGTTTAAAAAACATTTCCCTATATGTCAGAGGGAAGGGATGAGGGGAAACTAAAGAAAGAGGTAAGAACCAAGATTTCCAGAGTTGACAAATATTTAATTTTTTACCACCCATCTCCAGAGGTTTGCTGTTCTGTATCTACTTCCAAAATAAATAGGACTATATGTATGAATATGTAGACATAGAACAAATAAACTTTAAAAAATTCTAAAAATTTTATCACAAACTGATTTTAAGGCAAAAAGACATGCTTTTGCTTTTAAAGAGAAGTCCTTTATCAAATTGGCAAGTATAAAATATTAACAGTAACACCAAACAATGAGGATATAGAGCCCTCTCATTTTAATTAGTGAAAATGTAAATTGATACAATGCTTTTGAAAAGCACTTCTGGGAAGTATAGCAAAAATCTTAAAATATTCATCCCTTTATTCCAGCAATACTACACTGGGGGTATAGCCTATGAAAATAATTTCAAGTATACAGAAAATGTTATTTTAAATGTATATATACCATTGATCTTTAAAAATAATATTGAAAATCATGAAACAGCTAAGAATCTCCGTTTGCTATAACAATAATGATTACAAATATTATTTGGAATACTTTCGATATGATGTTGAGTGATCTTTAAAAATCTGATTTGGCTTCTGATTCTGGCAATATAGTGAATGGAATTTTCTCCATAACTCTCCCACTGAAAACAATAAAAATGCTAAGTATTGTTTTTTGTTTTGATGAATCTTGAGATACCCAAAACATGTGAAAGAGGCAGTTATTCTTAGGTAGGCCAATGTAGAGCCTGGCATTTGCTCTAATGGCATTTGCCAAATCCTGGTAACTTTGAACTTCTGATTTAATAGCTGCTCAGGGTCACCCTGCATGAGGTACAGAAAATAAACCCTAAGGCACACCTAAGGAGGAAAATCTAATGGAAGACTCCAGCATTAACCTGGGAAACCAAAGGGCAACATTCTCAGTATAAGAGTACATGAGAAACAAATTCATTGTGCAGGGAAAACACACACACAGCAAGGTAGGGTAAATCAATCTCCCTTAAGAGTATATAACCACAAGTCAGTTTTCACATAGGATCATGGTCAAGCTGAGAAATAGAAGTTATCAACTGACGAATGGATAAGAAAGCTGTGGTACATATACACAATGGAATATTACTCAGCATTAAAAAAAAA
>ML664175.1:127500-155710 GCA_007570785.1 Antilocapra americana | reverse complement strand
AATACAGTATATTAACACATATATATGGAATTTAGAAAGACGGTAACGAGAACCCAACATGCGAGACAGCAAAAGGAATGCAGATGTATAGAATAGACTCGTGGAGTTTGTGGATGAGGGTAAGGGTGGGATGATATGGGAGAAGGGCATTGAAACAAGTTAATTATCATATGTCTAATCAATCCCTAGCCCAGGATTGATGCTCGGGGCTGGTGCATCGAGATTTCCTGGGGGGGAGGGAGGAGGAAGGGGGGTTCTGGAGGGGAAGCATATGTAAACCCATGGTGATATCATGACATTGCATGGCAAAAACAATAAAATAAATAATTAATTAAAAAAAGAAGATACCCACAAGGTGGTATAAACCAATTCCAAAATATTTAAAAGTTAAAAAAAAAAAAAAGAAGTTATCTGTGGGAGGCTGGTATTCCAGCCAACATCAGAAGCAAAGACAATTCCTATCTGAAGAGACCCGACTTTAAACCACTTCTCAGATAATTCATACAAATGAAATCCTAAGGAACGTATACTTAGAGTCAAATATCATAACATATCATAAGGAATTTCTAACCAGAAACAACCAACAGCAGAATCAGTGTTGCAAAGAATCCAGATATTATCAAAGAGTATATGAAAGGCAGGCTTAATATATCTAAAGAAACAAAAGAGAAGTTTAAAAATATAAGCAAGGAACACAAAATTATAAAAAGGAACACAACAGTTGTGAAAAGACTAAAAATAATTTCCAGAAATAGAAACATAATCATTGAGATAAAAGATTCACTGATTGAACATGACTGAGGGGGAAAAATCAGTGAAATGAAATACAGATATAAATGAATTATGCATAATACAGTACAGTTTTAAAAGAATAAAAAGCAGGATTAAGAGACATGAAGGATAGAGTAAGAAGTTCTAACAGATGTCTAATTAGAGTTTCATAGGGACATAATAAAGAGAACGTATTAGAAGAAAGAGTTCAAGAGATACCCAAAAGTTTAAAATAAACAACTGATCCTCAGATTTAGGAAATCAAAAAAATTCCAGGCAATATGCATGCATAGTGAAACTGTTAACACAAGGCAGAACTATAAAGCAGCTAGAAAATTAAAATGTTTCTACAAAGGCACTGTAAGTAGCTTGATTGATTTTTTTCCTACAATAATGAAAAACAGAAGACAATGAGTGATATTTTAAAATGCTAAGAAAAAATAACTATCAACTTACATGGAATGTGTGGTGAAATTACCTTTCAACAATAGGAAGGAAAAAATATCACATCCTGGATAAAAGATACCAGAATTTACCACCAACAGATTCTTATTAATGGTGATTCTCAATAATGAGTTTTAAGTAGCAGGAATACAAAATAGACATAGACACAGAAAAGAATGGTGAGCAAAGACTTATGTAAATACATAAGCAAATCTAAGCAAATATTGACTATATAAAATATTTTGTCAAAAGAAAAAGCCCAAATACTAGACCTTAATAGCCTCTAAATGAGAGGAGATGGATTTGATCTGAATCATTCTGATGTCTTTTCATTTGAGAAGAGTTTAAAAATAGTGATTAACATTAGACTTTAAAAGTATCCATGTTAAAATATCTGTGGTAATTACTAAAAGAATAGATATGGAAAAATACAACCTCCAAACTCATAGAAGGCAAAATAAAAAAGAAAAATCTAATCACTATGCAAAATTTAACTGTTATAATTAGGAATATACATACATATCTATGCTATGTATATGTGTGTGTGTGTATGCACACATGTACAGTTGACTCTTCATATCCATGGGTTCCACATGCATGGATTCAACCAATCATGGCTTAGAAATATTAAAAAAAATTCAGAAATTTCTGAAGAACAAAACTTGATTTGCTATGTGCTGTCAACTATTTACATAGCATTTACAGTGTATTAGGTAATATAATCTAAAGATGGTTCAAGGTACATTGGAGGATGTGCATAATATACCACTTTATATAAGGGACTGGAGTATCCTCACATTTTTGCGTTCTTGGGGGAGTCCTGGAAACAGTCTCCCGCAGATACCAAGAGACAACTGTATTTGTGTGTGTACATAATAAAACTATTTTAGGATATTTTTATAGAGATAATAATTGGAAATCAACACATTGACTTGATACATTTACTATTGCAATGTGATTGCCATTGTAGCATTAATGAACATCTCTAACATATCACATAATTATCCTTTCTTGTGGTAGTGGGAACAATTCAGAATTAGTCTATTAGCAAGTTTAATATTAATAATATAGCTTTGTTGTCTATAATCACCTAAAAATAAAGCAAGAAAGTGAAAGTTGCTCAGTCATGTCTGACTCTTTGCGAACCCATGACTATCCAGTCCATGGAGTTCTCCAGGCCAGAATACTGGAGTAGGTAGCCTTACCCTTCTCCAGGGGATCTTCCCAACCCAGGGATCAAACCCAAGTCTGTCACATTGCAGGTGGATTCTTTATCAACTGAGATATCAAGGAATCCAATCACTAAACTGTGTATTCAACCTCCAGGATATATTTATCTACTGAATGCAAGAATGTGTCCTTAAACAATATTTCTCTTATTATCTGCTTCTGCCTCCGGGAATCACCATTTCACTCTGGTTTTTGAGTCTGTGTTTTAGATACTATATATGGGATATCATATAGTATTTGCCATTTTCTGTCTAACTTATCTCACTTATAATGTTCTCAAGGTTCATGTTGTCAAAATTTAGAGCATTTCCATTATTTTCATGGCTGAATACTATTCCATTGTGTTACACACACGTACACATACCATGTCTCCTTTTATTGATATCTGAAATATATGTATTTTATTTTTTATTGTAGTATAGTTTATTCTCAATTAGTTTAAGGTGTAAAGTATAGTAATTCAAAATTTTTATAGATTATACTCCATTTAGAGTTATTACAAAATAATTGCTATATTTCCTTGTGCTGTACAATATATCTTTATGCTTATCTATTTTATATATAGTAGCTGTATCACTTAATTCCATATCACCATCTTGCCCCACCCTTTTTCCTTTCCCTTTCCCTGATTGTATCCACTAATTTGTTTTCTACATCTGTGAGTCTGTTTCAATTTTTATACAAATATATTAGTTTTAGATATCATACATAAGTAGTAACATACAGTGTTTGAATTTTTTCACAAATCATAATTAATACTCTCTAGATTCATCCACATTGTGAAAATGGCAAAGTTTCATTCCTTTTCATGACTAATATTCCTGTGTGTGTGTATCTATATGCCCACACTCATCTATTCATCTGTGGATGGATATTCAGGTGGCTTCCATGTCTTGGCTATTGTAAATCGTGCTCCTATGAACACTGGTGTGCATGTGTGTATGAATAGTATGGAGGCTCCTTAAAAAAACAAAAAATAGTTAGTGGGATCCAGCAATCCTACTCCTGGGTATATACCTGGAATAGAAAAAACTCTAATTCAAAAATGTACATGCTCCCTATTTTCAGCTTTTTAAGGAACCTTCATATTATTTTCCATAGTGACTGTACCAATTTACATTCCTACCAACTGTTTACAAGGATTCCATTTTCTCTATATCCTTGCCAACATTTGTTATTTGTGGTCTTTTTGATTATAGCCATTTGGACAGATGGGAGGTGATAGCGCATTGTGGTTTTGATTTACAGTTCTAATAACTGATGATGTTGAGAATCTTGTGACATGCCTATTAGCCACCTGTATGTCTTCTTTGGGTAAAAAATGTCTGTTCAGGCCCTCTGCCTATTCTTTAATAAGATTTTTTTAATATTAAGTTGTACAAGCTGTTTTATATATCTTTGATATTAACCTTTATCAGTCATATCATTTACAAATATTTTTTTTCTGACATTCTGTAGGTTACCTTTTCATTTTGTTGTTTCGTCTGCAGTGCAGAAGTTTTAAGTTTGATATCATCCCACTTGTTTTTTTTCTTTTTTTATTTGTGCTTTTAGTGTCATATCAGAAACATCATTGCCTAGATTAATGTCAAAGGAATTATTTCCTATTTTTTCTAGGAATTTTATGGTATCAGGTCTTATGTCTAAGTCTTTGATCTGGGGCTTCCCTCATGGCTCAGTGGTAAAATTAATTTTACGAGTAATGTAAGATAGGAGGATTTGCTGGATGGTATGGTAATTCTGTTTTTAAGTGTTAGGTAGTTAGAATAGGAAACAGGAGTCCAAAATGGTGGTGGCTAAAAGACAAGGAAGGGAAAAGCCCGTGAAAATAGAACAAAGGAAAGTCAAAGAAAGGTCCAAGGACTGGAGTGAGGACCTCAGGTAGAACAAACAGCACTCCTGGCTAGTCCGATTTACATAGGGCAGGCCCAGGGGAAGGAAAAAACATATTAAAAGAGGAGCCAAAGGGTTCTCTTCTCCCCTGCCCCAACGTGCTGGCATACTCCCCCACTCTCTTCTCTTCACGTCTTTGGGCCCGCATGCCCTCACTACTCGAAGATGGATTCTCCTGCTATTTTCTAAATAAAATAGAGCTGTAACATGGAGCTATAACACTGATTTGTCTAAGAGCTATGACACGGTCTGTCCAAGACCCTAGAGCTGGCCGCCCTGAGGGCTTTAATGCCCGTCACTCCAAATCTCTGTTGTGACGAGACAGAACTGAGGAGCATACACTCGCCTGACGTAAGTTTTTGAAGAAATTAAAGTACTTTACTCTTATTGTATTCTTATTTATTTAATCTTTCAAATGTTAATATTTGCTGAGTATACTTTGATGTGCCAGTGTTGGGTACATATATATTTTGCAATGTTAAATCTTGATGGATTAGCTGCTTTACCATTATATAATAACCTATCTGTGTCTTGTTTCTGTTATTGTGTAAAATTTATTTTATCTCATAAGTATAGCTACCCCCAATTTCTTTTTGTTGCCTCTTTCATGGAATGTATTTTTCCATTCTTTCACTTTGCGTCCCTGTTCATCTTTTAAGCTGAAGTGAGTCTCTGGTAGGAAGTTGGGTATTGTTTTTATTCATCTAGACTCTCAGCCTTTTGACACGTAAATTCATTCCATTTACTTTTAGAGTAATTATCTATATTTAAGAATCTACTTTGCTGTCTTATTATTTGCTTCCTGATTATTTTCTATTTCCATTGTTATTTTTTCCCTCTGTTTCTGCCTACCTTTGTTAATTGGTTATTTTCCATGCTGGTATGCTCTATTTCCATTCTTTGTATTTTGTGGAGCTATTTAAGTTTCTGTGTTGTGGTTACCATGGGCTTACATAAAACATCATATAGATACAATAGCTCATTTTAGGTTGATGGCAAATTATATTTGATCACCCATAAAGGTTTCACCCTTTTACTCCTCCATTTTATAATATCAATTTTTCTTTTTATATTATATATTTTTAACAATTTATAGTGTATTTTATTATTCATTTTCTTTAACCTTTACACTATTGTTAGTAGTGTGTTATAACACACCATTATAAGAGTTATAGTTTTCTAATCCTGACTGTTTTCACGTTTACCAGTGTGATGTGTGCTTTTATATGTTTTCATGTCACTGGTTAGCATAATTGAATTTTCTATTTGGAGACTCCTTTTGGCGTTTCTAGCTGGATTTAGTGGTAGTAAACTCAGTCAGCTTCTGCTTGTCTGGAAAAGGCTTTAATTCTCCTTCATATCTGAAGGATAACTTTGATGGACAAAGTATTCTTGGCTGATTTTTTTTGTTTGTTTGTTTCAAACCTTTAAATGTATCATTCTTTTCTTTTCTGGTCTGTAGAGTTTTTGCTGAGAAATCACTGATAGTCTATTGGAGGTTCTTCTATAGGTTGAATTCTTTTTTCCCCTAGCTGCCTTCAAGATTCTTTCTGTTTCCTTTATTCCTCACAATTTAATTATAATAGCCCTTAGGGAAAGTCTTTTGGTACTGAGACAATAAGGTAATCTATTAGCTTTGTGAGCTTGCATGTCCAAGTTTTTCTCCAGGTTTGGTACATTCTCAGCTATCATTTCTTTAAATAAACTCTGCCTCTTCTACTTCTCTGCTCCTTCT
The DNA here is from genome assembly GCA_007570785.1 of Antilocapra americana. Lineage (NCBI taxonomy): Eukaryota > Metazoa > Chordata > Mammalia > Artiodactyla > Antilocapridae > Antilocapra > Antilocapra americana. The sequence continues at coordinate 149,637 of ML664175.1, read as the reverse complement.
AGAACTCCAATTATTCTGATATTTGTCTTTTGATAAAATCCTATAACTCATGTAAAACTATTTTTTAAAACATGGGAATATTAGACACAAAGATTAAGACAATGGTTCTCTCTAGAGGGAAAAATTGGGGCTATGTCCAAAAGGAGCACATTGATATCTTCTAGAACTGGCAGTGTTTTCTATCTCCTAGTCTGGGTGATGAATACCTAGCTTTTGGATGACCTTTTATAAACTTCAGAAATATCATAAGTATTATTTTATAAGTATTCAATATTTAATACAAGTTAGAAACTACATTTTTAAAATTGTATAGGAAATTCCATGTACAATCTGATTAGAATTATATAGTATAACCAACATATATAAAGGAAAAGATTAATATTAATATGGTAAAATGCTTTAAAAATAGTGACTGGACACAACTGAGCGACTGTTACTCTAATTTTATAATTAAAAAGTAAGAGATTGTTTATTTGCATTCTGTAACCATGATATCACTAAATCTAGCATTTATAAAAAACATTTATTTTCAAACTATCAAGAAATGTTTGTAAGATTAAGAAATTACCTTAGGAATTGCATCTCTGAGTAGCCTTTCTAAACATCAACAGCAATGAAGCATACTCTTCCTCATGGAAGGGTAAATGACCCTACTAGTTTTCTGTGAAATGTTGCCTTGGAGAGTCCATGCTACTTTTGCCCCACAACTGATCCATTTGAGAAGTCTGATGGTTCATCTTTCATAATACTCCTGCATCCATCCTTCCTCTCAGTTCTTAATGAATCCTACTCAGAGTGACCAGGTTGTTCTTCCCTTTACCTCCCTGAAAGGATTATGTTCCCTTATACAAATTCTTCTCAACTCTGAAAATACTTTGATTTTTTTTTCAATGATTCCAAAAGCATGAATGGCCCCTCTCCACTCCAATCCCTGTGCTATACATTTCCTACTAGCTCTTCACATATCTATCCTTCTAGAACCAGTTTGAACTCTTACCTTTTCTATAAATTCTTCTTAGACCAGCCCAAACTTAACTAGTTTCTTCCTCCTAGAACTTTCATTTTGGCCTTTATCCTTTGTTATTTTGTATTAAAAGCATCAATGTTTATTCTAGGATACTATTTAAAATAGATTTCACATTTTATAGCAATTTTAGGTTCACAGCAAAATTGAGCAGAAGGTACAGAGATTTCCATATGCTCCATACCCCCACACATGTATAGCTTTTCCTATCATCAATAACACCCAGCGTAATGGTACATTTATTATGATTGATGGGCTTATATTGACCCATAATTATCATTCAAAGTCCATAGTTTATATTACAGTTCATTCTTGGTCTTGTGCATTCTGTGGGTTTGGATAAACATCTAATAACATATACCCACCATTATAGCATCATATAGAATAGTTGTACTGCCCTAAAAATTCTCTGTGATCCACCTATTCATCCATTCCTCCCCATGGCCCCTAGCAATCACTGATTGTTTTACTACCTCAATAGTTTTGCCTTTTCCAGAATGTCATGTAGTTGGAGTTATATAATATTTAGCCTTCTCATATTGGCTTCTTCCATTTAGTGATATGTATTTGTTTCCTCCAGGTCTTTTTATGCCTTGATAGTTCATTTCTATTTAGCACTAAATAATATTTCTTAATATAGACACAACATAGTTTATTTGTTCACCTACTGGAGGACATTGTGATTGTTTCCAAGTTTTGGCATTTATGAATAGAGCTATTATAACCATTTGTGTGCAAGTATTTGTGTGGGCATAGTTTTCATGTGGACATAGTTTTCAACTCCTTTGGATAAACACCAAGGAGTGTGGTTGCTGGATCATTTGGTAAGAGTATACTTAATTTTGTAAGAAGCTGCCAAACTATCTTCTAGCATTTGGTGGTATTATAATTCTGGATTTGGTCATTATAATAGGTATTCATTGGTATCTCATTGTTGCTTTAAATTGCATTTCCCTGTGACATAAGATAGGAAACATTTTTTTTGCATGCTTATATGCCATCTATATATCTTCTCCCAAGGTATTTTTAAAGTACCTAAGTTTTTGAACCAAATTTCAGCCACCAACCTCTAAACATTCAATTTCATCTATCTATCCATAATTCCCAGCCCAGCTACTCCATAGGTTCTTGCCTTTCATGCTTTAGAATGGCATTTCTACAAGCATCAGGAGAATTTTTGAGATTGTGAGATTTCCTCTAAGATGTAGTTCAATTCCAGGTTAGCCTTTAAGAGTCACTTACATACTATTTGTTCTACTGGAAACAGAATGGAGACAGCTATAGAGGACATAGCCTTGACTCATCTAGGGAGTGAAGACTACTGGAGACCAGCCCAAAGGACAATGCTACAGAAAAGAAGAAAAGTGATAGAAAAAGACTAGATTTCAGTATGGGTAAATAGTCCCTTATTCAGGCTCTGTAAAAACGCCTGTCCACTGAGCTACCTGCCCCTCCTCAGCAGAAGGCAGAAAGCAATATTTTCCTGTATCAGAGTTAGCCCTGAACAGCTGTCCCTTTTGTCCTGTTGATAGCAGGAATTGGCTCATGTGACCTTGGAAGAACAGATTTAGGGCAATATTCTGAATTAATTGTTGTCTAGGTTGTTAAAGAGGAGCAAATATACTTCCCCCAAATAAACTAATAGCTTACTTTGGAGTTCAATTACAACCAAGAAGACTGAAGGGATTTGGTCATGCCTGGGTCATTCCTTAAACTACTTATGGCCAGCTCCTTTACCAAGCAATGGACTTGAGTGATAGCCAGCTAAGAAAATTCAAAGTTCCTATCATCTGAAACAAGGAGAATAAATAAAGTGGTTATAAAATTTCCTCAGGCAATCATATACAATGTTTGAATTGATGACTTAATAAGACATTTGGTGGTAGAATAACCTACTTCGATAAAACCCAGTGGTTGTCAGAATATTGCACCCTGATCAATTCAACATCACTTTCATATACAGCTAAGAACATGCATAGATCTCCAGGGGAAAGTTCAATATTCCCGTTTCCTACCCTTTAGTCAAAGAAGATGTTATAGTAGACCAAAGGAGAGGGAGAGAGACCTTTGCTATCCTCTTTTAAATAATTAATGACAAAAAGGCATCTGCTATTCATGGATGACCTTGTACCCACTAAGAAGTAACTCAGCCTCCTTTTCACTGTTCTGCCACCTGAGAAAGGTGGGACTGAGATTCATTTGCTGCCATGCATGTCACTATGTCTGAACCAGCCTGGAGTTGTCAAGCCAGCAGCTCTCTATCACAGTAGCACACTGGGGTTACAGCTGTCTTTGTTCAGTAGAGATAATTCTAGTCCCTCTCTGTAGTTCAGGATTTTATTTTATTTCTATTTTTGACATAATATATAATCTGTTACACACACACCAAGTTGCTTTTATGAGGAAGACTAGAAAGAAAATGCTTTGCACACAAAGCATTCCTGCCTCCCGCCTGTAGAGGAGTGGGTCTGAGTGCTCTAATGTCTGCCAAGCATAATGTCTGAGTCACTGCAGAAGGCATGATTTTTCACAGAAGCAGAATAGAGTCCAAAGGAGGCAGGGCAGAACTGTACTATGATCAGATATATTAACACCCTGTTGGTCCATTTTACTTGCCTCTACTCACTAAAAGCACTGATTATAAATTTAGGAGTGGAATTTACCAGTCTGGAGAAGAAGGATAATTTAATGGGAAGTTAAAGCTGTCCTTTCTAACATCAGTCTCAAGGAATTCATGTGTTTTCTACTAAGAAGTTTATTAAAAGCTTTCACATCCATTGTTTCCTTTACCTGAACTATCACATGAAACAGGTATTATATATTCTTCTCTTCAAATGAGAAAACTGAGATAATGTAAACCATACAAAATAGTTGTATGATTGCCCCAAATCATATAAAATAGTTGTTTATGCAAGCAGGTTCCATCCTAAATGTTCTCTCAACCCTGTACTTTTCACCCTAGAGCATCCTGCCTCTCTGTACTTTGGAATCTCTTAACTATGAATGTAGATCTGCCACCCATGAATTTGTGCAAACACTTTTATAGTATTGGAACATACAACATAATCAATCCATACCAACTTAGAGCAATCAGTTCCATAAGATTATTTTTTGCTGTGGAAAACAGGACTCTTCTCCTCCCTGCCCCCTCCCTCCCTTTTCCTTCCTCCTTTTATTCTTCCCTTTTTTTCTGGGAAGGATGTTAATGTATTGCTCAAAGGGGACCTTCCCTGTTTCTAGCACTTCTCCATTCAGGAAAGGAGTTTGTGTTCAACTTCTGCCATTTGTCATTATGAATTTTGGTCACATTCTTGCTTGAGCTCTGGCTTTCTACACTGTTACAGCTTTAACTTAATCATAGATTCTGCCTTCCCACAGCCAGTACAGGGCAGACTTTGCTTAGATTGACAACACCTACAAGATAGTTCATTAACATTGGCCCCTCCACTCCAAGAAGCTCACCCCAGGTTTAACACAGAACACTCCACTCGCCTGTTCCTGTATGTATCCTCTTGATATAGGTATAGTCTCCTTCCTCTGTTTAACTGTGGGCTCCTTATGGATAAAGTTGTATTTCTCTCTGCTTCTCATTACAGTACCTAGCTCAATGTCTAAATCTGGGCAGCTAAGGAGTGAACATTTGCAAAAGGAAAAATTCTCCCCTTTATTGTACTGAGATTCTTTCATTTCTTTTGCATTTTAATGCCCCCTTTCCATTCACCAGTTTCAGAGTCTAGAACTTTAGGGTTCCCTTTAGCTGAAGATTGTTGTTAATTTGTCTATCAATGTGGGTGCCACATTCCAACTTCCTTCCAAATGCTACTGACAATGTCTGGCATCTTACTGGTTTTTATAGGCTTAGACAGATTTATAGTTAAATGGTTCCCTGAGGTGTGGCTAGTAGATGAGAGCTTTTTGAACTTAAATGTGTAACTACACAAATAAGCATTTTCTGAAGTGCCTTCCCACTCTTGTTTTCCCAGAAGTTTATATGCTATTTATCTTCTCATTCCCACAGCCTATGAGATCTTCTTACATATATTACAGCATTCTGATGTTTCATAATGCCAATGAATATGAATTATATAGATAGCATAAAGAGAAAAAATTCTAGATTCCAGGTAACATCAGGGTTCACATTCCTCCCATTAAGGAACACATTTTTCTCTCTCATTTACTCCCTCAGAAAATAGCAGCTTTAACCTATCCTAATTTTAAATACCCAAATGCAGTATGCTTATTCTTTTATCCTCACATCAGTTAAAGACCATTCTAGCTTTTTCTTGCCTTGAGTAAAACTAAGTAGTCCTGTTAGATTCATAGAAAATTCTTCTTAACTACTCAAGTCCAAATTTTCATGATAGAGAATGTATCTGATAATTGCTAGTGCTATTTTTGACAGATGTTCAATATGTAATAATGATCTGCTGCTTTGACTAATCCAGCCAAATCAACAGCTTTAGACAGAATCCAAAGGCCAGTTTGGGAGCACTGCCAATATCTATTCCAAGAGATTTTAACAATAAAAATCCTCAAGTGAGAAAGTGAGAGAAATGTAAATCATTAGACTACTTCCAAAAAAGAAAAAAATCAAAGCAGGGGGAAAAAAAGCAAAATAAAACTGTGGCCAGTATAATAGTCCATAGGTTCAATATTTACTAGTTTGTGTACCATCTGAGCTATTTCCTTTAATCAACCATGCACATGGCACTTTTATTCTCAGGGGACATTATTGCCATGACAACTTTATCAGGCTAAACACTGAAATGCAGCTCTTGGAGCAATCTCAATTTGAGTACAGTTTACAATATTATTTATGTTATTTTATCAACATCCTTGGCATGACAAACAGAGATGAGAAATTTTTTAAATGACTATTAAAATCACAATAAAATGTAAAAACTTTACAAAGAGAAGAGGAATAAGCCATTAGGCTGAAAAATGGGCAATCAAAGGAGCTATTGCACTCGGCAGATGGAAAAGCAGCAGGTGCCATGGTGTGATGGGACCTTGCTTCCCATCATGCATGCTCTACAATGATGCAGTCTGACAGGGAAGGGAATTAATGTGTCGGAGCAGGTACTTGCTGTCCATTAGCTGATTCCCAATTCGTCCTCGCAGACTGCTGTGCATGGCTCTTGGATAAAATGGTTTGCAATACACAGTGCCAAAACTTGTACGGGGAAGGACAGCTGCAAGTATCCCTCTTTCAGTGCCTCAGCTTAACAGAGTGTGAGTGACCAAGTAAATATTTCTCCAGCCCAAACTGGGATTAGTGATTTCAGTCTCTGAATAAATTATTTGAATACAGATGCTGTGCATACAGCCAGGTGACAAAGGGCCACAGACTCTCACTGTGGGAGATGGAAGGGAACACTGATGAAGAGAATTCTCAAGGTAACAAATTAGCTCTCAAACAAATGAGTCTCAGGAAAGCTCCGAGAGTACACTCCCCTCTTTGCATTCAGAAAAAAGATGCCGAATTTTAAAGGCGCAACCTGAACTGGCGGGTCAGCTGAGACAGGCATGGCATGTTAGGCATGGTAAACACTGATGCTGTTGGGCTTTGTCATGTGTCAGGCTGATTCTTCTTTCCATTCCCTTCCCAAGCCTGAGTTTATGTTCCAGATCTTACCTGTGAAACCTCAAAAACAGAGTGAAACAGAAACAGAGTTTAAATTAAATTTGTGCAATTGGTAAGACTAGGTCTTTCCAGATCTTTGTCCAATAAACTAATGGAATTGCACAATTGTTTACTGGCCTTGGCTGTTAATACAACTAAGCTAGGCAATGGTAAACCTTATGTTTTTTTCTATCCATTTTCATGACTGCACTGGAAAGTCAAAGCTGGCTCTCTTATTATATATAGTCATCAAAGGAAGGAAATGGGTGTGGGCTGCATTTATGTTAAAACCTTAGACATTATGTGCATATCAAAGAAGCATTAACCTAAGGATTCAATTCAAACCTTCTTCATCCCCTAGTTTAGGTAGTGAAAGTGTCAGTCGCTCAGTTGTGCCCGACTCTTTGAGGCTCCATGGACTGTAGCCCATGAGGCTCCTCTGTCCATGGGATTTTCCAAGCAAGGATACTGGAGTGGTTTGCCATGTCCTTCTCCAGGGCACCTTCCCAACACAGGGATCGAACCCCAGTCTCCTGCACTGCCGCCCTTAAGGGGCATGTTATTCTATTTCAAACTATCCTGTTTTTTTTCTGCACATTTATCCCATTGGCATTTATAAATAATTTTCATTTAATGTCTACCAAATGTCGCTAAATTCTAAGTGACCCCAAGGAAAGAAACTGAGTGCAGCTTGCCTCAACGTTTAGCAAAATACTAGCCACATGGTAGGAGCTCAGTATTAGCAGAAAGAGAAAGATTTGGGAGAAAGGAGATAAATCATGCAGGAAGAAAATAAGGATGATGTCAAGAGAAGATCCAGAAGATGTAAAATAATCCTTAGCACCTTTATACTTCTCTATGTCTTCTTTAGAAATCTCCATAAAAGCTTTGAATTTATTGAGATGCCTAAACAAACTACACTAAATAAAGAGGAGGGGGATGAGTGAGGCGAAGTGTATGTATGCATTGACAGCGATAGGATGGATATCATTGAATGGTATCCAAGGACATCTGAATAGACAAGTATGCATATCCTTTGTCATAAAATTAATTTTATAAAGAGACAATGAAAATGGAAATATTTCAGCCAGAATAGAGGAAGTTTTAACTTAGTCAGTCAGAGGCCACACCAGGAGAGTTTAAGATTACCCTTTTATGTCTTGTGGTTCTTATCCCAAGTGTTTGAAATAAGCAACTATATTTGGTAGTACAGGACATTCATTTTGGGTCTGATCATCCTTTTATTCATATCTCTTCTCAAATGGAGTACAAGCATACTGACTATGCAAGGTTATACAAGGCAATGATTACTACACATTTTAAATATGAAGTAAAACAGTGAATAAGGAAATTATGACAACCAATGATACTAATACTTGAAGTGCACAGCACCTAAGATTTTCCAGGATGATTTAATATTATATTATTTAATCCTTAACACAGTTAATCCTGTTATTTAACCTTAACAGGATCATTAATCTGGGAGTTAGGATTTACTAATTATGCAACATTCATAAAGTTACTTAACTTCTCCATCTCATAGTTTTCTCTTCTAAAACCATCAAATAAGATAAAAAATTAAAAGGATAATGAATGGAAAATACTTTGCTCAATAAATGTTAACAATGATTATTGTTATTATTACTTAGTAGCACAGATATCACTAACTATAATTTACAGATCCCAGTAAAAGAACCTCATAAGTTAAATGATTTCATTGCCCCAGAACTCATATTTCTAATTCTGAAATCATCATGCTCTGTACTATGCCAATTTTATTCTGAGCTGCAGTTGACTTTAAGATCTAAGTTTGAGGATGTGTGGCCTCTTAGGAACACCCTTCACCACAGGATCCTAGGGACAGCAGCTTGGTGTGGAGCCAATGCATCAAGCCAACAGAATCAACGTCCTAGAATACCAGCCCTGCTAGAGAGGTCAGTCAATATCAGCTGCTGCCCAAGGCCTCCAGAGAACCTGACATTTTGCCTTTCCTTCATTTTGGTTCCTGTCAGTTTCAAAAGAGACAAGCTTTTGGGAATGAAACTGATGTGTTTGTGTGACTGTTCCAGGCTGCCAAAATTGACAGAGGCTGAAACTAATGAAAGCAATCAATTTGTCAATTTCTGCAAAAGGAGGGCTTTGAAGACAGAGATTGACTAAGTCTATCCTTTTCCTGCCTGATCTGAAAATTTAATTTTTCCCAACTTGAAAGAGTTTTGTGTTTACTCTCATAAATTTTATTGGACTGTATTCTGGATACAACCTGAATTGGTCTCAGTTTAAACAGATGGTTGCTTCCATCAAAATCCAATTCAGTGTATTGTTTAGCAGAGTGTTATTTTACATTGGATTGACTTATAAATTTATTTTAAATGCCTAAAGAAAATTATTAAAATGTGGAATCACTCTAAACCCTGCTCCTTTTGAGTTTTGATGCTTCACAGGAAAACCCCATAGCTTTAACTGATATGCAGTCAAAAATGCAATAAGATCAGTTCAGAACTCTATTGCATCTGTCAACTATCTGGTTTGATAATCTTGATAATCTTTGCATGATTAAATCAAAATTATTTTTAGAGACTTAAAATTTTCCTAGAGGTGTCAGGATTCTTGGGTTCCAAGTCTGCTATTCACCAGTTATGTGATTTTTTTCACATTCCTTTGATTCTCAGCCTTTCACTCTATATAATGAGGAGGTTAGACTACTGCAGCATTTTCCAAAATGTGTTCTTTAGAAAAAGCTTTCTTTCATGGGACATTAATAAGTCTAACAAAAAAATATGTTATAACTTTCCACATAAATTTGGAGAACATTAGTTAAATATGCTCTTTGACTATAAAACTTCAGATTCTTTATCAGCTTAACATGTTTAATGGATATAGCTCTCAGTCATAAACCCTAGTGTACAATAAAATAACTATACTTTCTAGATACCATACTGCCAAAGTGCTGAGAATCTTCTTGTCAGTTGTGTAGGTGATATTGGTTCTGGAATCTCCATGGGAAGAAGATATAGGTGGCCCATCTTGTCCTAAGTCATCAGTCTACCAAGTTTGTTTTTGGGACTGTCTACATGAGAGATGAGTAAGCTTTTTCTATAAGGGCAAGATAGAAAATATAATAGGCTTTGCAGACCTTTCAGGCTCTGTAACAACTCAGCACCACTATTGCTCAGTTCTGTCATTTTAATGCAAAAGAAGCCATATACAATATATAACATATACAAAACTGTCTTCTTTTTTAACCATTAAAAACAGATGGTGGACTGTATCGTCTTCCAAGCTGTAGTTTATCATCCTCTGGTCTAAATGACTTGCTCATTGATGCTTCTGTGTAAATTTCTTGTTCTGAGCTCCCAGTATTTCATTATTTAATGCATTTTTAATTTATTCATTCAATATTTATTGAGTGCCTATTAAGTATCTGGTTCTGTGAGACGTGTAGTGTATCCAATGACAAATCAAAAAGGCATGGTTCCCACCTCCTCGAAACTTAATGCTTAACTGGGGAGTTAGATACTCCACAGGTAAAGGAATGAAACTATAATTTAAACTAAGTAAGTTCTACAAGAAGCATAACTGACCATCTTGTTTTACCTAAAACCTTCTTAGTTTTAGTATGAAAAACTTTGCATATCCAAAATCCTCTGATTCCCAGACAAACAGGGGTAGATGATCACCCTACAGGGGTAAAAGCTGGTGCTATAAAAAAGAATAACATAGTGGATATACTTTATATTGTATATATAGTCTGGAAATCTTTTTGAAGGTGTATCATTTAAAGGTGAGAATTGAAAGAGAAGGAAAAAAACACAAAAGAAGCCCAGTCATATGAAGAGAGGAAGGAATGAAAAGTACAGGCAAAATAAATCACTTGTTTACAAAAAGTTTTGGGCACTCAGGAAACTGTTAAAAAAAGAAAGAAAGAAAAAAGCTATTTTTAACTAGGGCAGATTAAACAAGATAAATGGCAGGTTGAGATAAAATTAGAGATGTAGGCAATAGACTATTCAGGTATAAAAAAACAGGCTTCTGAGTCAGTTCTAATGAGGTGGGTGAAACTGGAGCCTATTATACAGAGTGAATTAAGTCAGAAAGAGAAACACAAATACAGTATATTAATGCAAATATAAGGAATTTAGAAAGATGGTAACAATGACCCTATATGCAAGACAGCAAGAGACACAGATGTAAAGAACAGACTTTTGGGCTCTGGGAGAAGGCGAGGATGGGATGATTTGAGAGATAGTATTGAAATGTGTTTATTACCATATGTAAAACAGATGAGCAGTGCAAGTCCTATGCATGAAGCAGGGCACTCAAAGCCAGTGCTCTGAAACACCCAGAGGGATGGGGTGGGGAAGGGGGGTTCGGATGGAAGGACACATGTGTAGCTATGTCTGATTCATGTAGATATATGGCAAAAACCACCACAATATTGTAAAGTAATTAGCCTCCAATTAAAACTTTAAAATTAATTTAAAAATTAGACATGTAGGAATGATTCATCATGGTCCATGGTAAGAAGTTTGGGTTCTATTCTAAATGTAGTAGAAAATCATTGTTGTTATTCAGTTGCTAAGTTATGTTTGACTCTTTGTGACCTGCAGCATGCCAGACTTCCCTGTCCTACACTACCTCCCAGAGTTTGCTCAAACTCATGCCCGTGGAGTTGGTGATGCTATCTGACCATCTCACCCTCTGGTGCCCTCTTCTCCTCTCTCTCTCAATATTTCCCACCATCAGGGTCTTTTCCAATGAGTCAGCTTTTTGCATCAAGTGGTCAAAGTACTGGAGCTTCAGCATCAGTTCTTCCAGTGAATATTCAGAGTTGATTTCCTTTAGGATTGATTGACTGGTTTGATCTGCCTCTTGCCCAAGGGACTCTCAAGAGTTTCTCCAGCACCACAGTTGGAAAGCATCAATACTTCAGTGTTGAGACTTCTTTATGGTCCAACTCTCACATCTGTACATGACTAGATCATTATCTAATTTAAAAGGAAGGCTTTTTAAATATTTTCTGCCTAACCCAGGATTTCTTGTTGTTATTTAGTCCAACTCTTTGTGACCCCGTAGACTGTTGCCCACCAGGCTCTTCTGTCTGCTTGGATTTCCCAGGCAAGAATACTGGACTGGGTTGTCATTTCCTTCTCCAGGAGATCTTCTGGACCCAGAGATCAAACCTAGGTCTTCTGCCTGGCAGGCAGATCCTTTATCACTGAACCGCCTTGGAAACATGAAAACATTAATCACAATCCTTTTTTTTTTAAGACATACATTGTATATTGATTACACCAAAGATGATCTTATCTAATACAGGGGATGAGTGCTAAAGTAGGGTGAACAATGAGGAAGAGAAGAAGTAAAGTGTTAGTAGCTCAGATGTGCACGGCTCTTTGAGACTCCACGGACTATAGCCTACCAGGCTCCTCTGTCCATGGGATTCTCCAGGCAAGAATATTGGAGTGGATAGCCACTCCCTTCTTCAGGGGATCCTCCTAGCCTAGGGATCAAACTCATGTCTCCTGCATTGCAGGTGAATATTTTTACCATCTTAGCCCCCAGTGAAATAAGTAAATGTAAGTAAGTAATAATCAAAGGAAATACTTAAACTATCCTTTCCAGATGGGGAATTTCTCAGTCTCCCCCTACTAATTTCTGCTTCAGATTCTTTAACAGTCATTCAGTTTCCTTGTATGTGTGTGCATGTGTGTGTGTTATATAAGATTTTCATATTTCCACATGTCTGCTCTGGCTGGGACCTTATAGGCTAGTGATTAGGTTTTCTGATCTCTCTGGAGTTATTCTGCAATTCTCCCCAGATACTCTGTTTTGGTTGGTTTCTCTTGACCTCACCCACTGCAGCCAGGGCAGTAAAAGATCTCTTTCTATACACCCTGGGTTTCCCTGGTGGCTCAGACTATTCCTCCTGCAAAGCAGGAAACCTGGGTTTGATCCTTTTGTTGGCAAGATCCCCTGGAGAAGGGAATGATTACCCACTCCAGTATTCTTGCCTGGAGAATCCCATGGACAGAGGAGCCTGGTGGGCTACAGTCCATGTGGTTGCAGAGAGTCAAACATGACTGGGTGACTAACACTTTCACTTTCCTATACACCCTAGGACTGCATTTAGGATGACAGGTCATATTCATCTGGGTAGGGAGGCACTGGAAGGCAATGACTCATAACATTCATTCAGCATCTTCAGATACAGCTGCAGCCCATCCACATGTTGATCTTTGAAACTTTAAAGAAAGTACGGAAGGCCTTCACAGACACCTACAAGAAACAACACAGGCTCTGATTTCTGGCTGAGGTCTCATGCAGGAAAGATGCATTTCATTGACTTGCATTAACAACTCTGGTAATAGGAATGGAGTTACTGACATTTCCATTTCGTGGTGAAACACTCCATCATAATGAGGGGGGAGTGTGTTTGTTAGCACAGGAAAATCAAAATGATTTTTCATCGTTTGTCCCATGTGAAAAACACTCTTATTTAAATGTTCTGAGATTGCTCCCAATCAACTCCAAGGATCAGACTGGTCCACAAATTTGCCTTTGGTTAGTATGATAATGAGACTTCAACTGCACACCAAATAATTGTATTTACTTAAATTTATGATTGTGCATTAGAGAATTCAGTAGTATTCAGGAGGTCTTGAAGCCATAACTTACAGCCTCAACCTCACCTTCTATACATTTTACTTTTAGAAACTGCTATTTAAATGCAGATGGCTGTATAAATTTCCACTCCTGACCTGAAATATATCCAACAGTATATGCTATGATTAACTGGTACTTCAGAACTCCATTTCCCCCCCCCCCCCCCCCCCCCCGCTCAGGAATTATCTGTTTTGCAGCCTGTGAGATAAAATGATAGGCTCCTCTCTAGTAATAGGCATTCTCTCTGCAGCTTTCAAAGACTAGCATCGAGCATCAATAGTGGACATTTAATCTCTATTCTCTATCACAGCTTGTTTAAAAATTATATTCAATAGCCAGCCAGTTTGTGAAGGCCACTCTCCCTGAGTTCAGAGTTTCTCAGTCACATTCTTTCTTTTTTATTATTAAAGGCCAAGCTCAGAATCCCTATATTCATCACTGCTAAGTGTTGATACAAGCCACAAATACTGCCACTGATGGTAGTTAAAAATGCAGCTGAGTTAATGCTGACATATTGTTATCTTGTGAGGGCCAGTTGATATGTGTTCATTTATAATCTAATTGTATGTCCACTTTTTAAAAAATCAGCTCCCAGTGTGGAATGGATAAAAATACAATTACCAAATGATATGTGTAATCATTCAGAGCTGTTAGCTCTAAAAGGTGATATTGCAGTGACATTGAGAAAATTAGATCTATTCTTCATACAATTACATGGCTACACTTTTACTCTAATGCCATTCTAATTGGAAAGGAGCATTGAAATGTGAAGCTGAGTGTGTTGCACTCTCTAATTATCACTGAACAACTTACTCTTAGGATAGGTTTCTGGAAAAGATAGTTGCCAGAATGCTTTGATAATTCCAAATGCTCGTTGCTGCTTTCATGTCAGGTAAAGCTTGTTTTCCTTCAATAAAATTTAGGATAAGTTACTAGATAATAACTAGTATTATCTGATAACTTACTAGAAATAAAGATTTAGGTGAATGCCTATAATTCTTTTAGTCCATTCATGTCTTTGAAAAGAAAACTTCTATATGGATATGCTTCCTCCACTTTTACTTCCAAGTGGACCCTCAAAACGTAAATATTTGCCTTCCTATTTTATAGAGTGGTTGGGAGGCTCAAATTTCATAATAAAAGTACAAGTTATTTTGCAAACTTTTAAGATACATATAAATATTAGCTATTACTCTTATAATTGCTGCTGTTGTTAGTCATCTGTCAGTAGATGTCAAGACTTGATTTAGTGAGTCAGTTGCTTTAGGGTCATTGCCTATAGAAATTATGATGTCAAGTTAATATCTCCGGCCTTAATTAGATCCCTGCTGTACAAGTCAGTGGTGTCTGGATATGTGTGTATTTAATAAGGACCCTCTTCCATTTCCCTGTTCTCAGAATCATAGATTCATAGAGCAAACCGTACAGCTAAAGTACCAGAGTGTGTTAGCCACTCAGTCGTGTCCAACTTTTTGTGACCCCATGGACTGTAGCCCATCAGGCTCATCTGTCCATGAGATTTCCCAGGCAAGAATACTGGAGTAGGTAGCAATTCACTTTTCCAGAGGATCTTCCTGACCAGGGATTGAACCCAGGTCTTCAGCATTGCAGGCAGATTCTTTCCATCTTAGCCACCAGGGAAGCCCAAAGTGCTATTATACCCCATCAATTATTCTATTATTAGACTAAGAGCCCTAAGATGTTGATAACTGTGTCCCTTCATGGAAAGTATTGAATATGTCCATACTGTCTGAACAAGGGAGTAAACACTTCTATTTTGCATTTCTTCATTCTTTATAAGCATATATTCCTTTACATCATTGAGCATAATTATAACAACTGCTTTCAAACATTTGTCTTTGAATTCCAACATCTGACTTATTAGTTATCATGGTATAAGTTTCCACAGCTTGTATTTTCTCTTGAGAATGGATCAAATTTTCCAGATTTTTGAATTGTATTTTGGATATTATGAGTGCTATCACAGGGATTCTGGACTATGTTATGTTCTTGCAGAGATTACTGATATTTTATTGCTGTTTTAGTGGGTAATTTGACTTGTCTCAAACTGGAAACTTTCGGAGAGCCACACAGTTATTTTGGTAGCTAGGCTGCTTTCAGTCTGCCCTGTGCATGTGTGTGGTACAGGGGTCAGTTTGAGGTATATACAGACTATATATACAGACTATACTGTTTCCCTTCTCTGGCTCTTTTCTTTTTGGGATTCCCCCCAAGCTATTCTAGTGTCTGTCACTGATTCTCCATGCCAGAAAAACTGAAGTTTTATATATGAATTTTAGCTGTTCCAAGTATGCTGACTGCATTCTGACCTTGAGCTAAAAGCAGTAAAAAATGGAAACTCATGCCATGTCATTTTCTTCATCCAAATGTCAATGTCTCTTCAGAATCAGCCTAGATTTTGTTCACTCCTCAGGGCCTTGTGTTTTCCATAGTTTATAGTTTTAATCTGTTGGAGGATTTCTTTTATATCCTACAATGCATGATGAAAATCAGGTTCAGAGAAGTAGTTGTTGTTACTCAGTTGCCAAGTCCTGTCCGCCTATTTACAACCCATGGACTGCACCATGCCAGGCCTCCCTGTCCCTCACCATTTCCTGGAGTTTACCCAAATTCGTGTCCATTGAGTTGGTGATGCCATCCAATCATCTCATCCTTTGTCTCCCTCTACTCCTTCTGCCATCAATCTTTCCCAGCATCAGGGTCTTTCCCAATGAGTCAGCTGTGTGTATCAGGTGGTCAAAGTATTGAATCTTCAGCATGAGTCCTTCCAATGAGTATTCAAGGTTGATTTCCTTTAGCATTGACTCTGATCACTTTGCTGTCCAAGGGACTCTCAAGAGTATTCTCCAGAATGACAGTTCTAAAGCATCAGTTCTTTAGCACTCTGGCTTCTTTATGATTCAACTCTCACATCCATACATGACTACTGAAAAACCATAGCTTTGACTATATGGACCTTTATCAGAAAAGTGATTTCTCTGCTTTTTAATACACTGTCTATTTTTTACTTCCCTGGTGGCTCAGACAGTAAAGCGTCTGCCAACAATGAAGGACACCTGGGTTCAATCCCTGGGTCAGGAAGATCTCCTGGAGAAGGAAATGGCAACCCACTCCAGTATTGTTGCCTGGAAAATCCCATCAACAGAGGAGCATGACAGGCTACAGTCCATGGCGTTGCAAAGAGTCAGACACAACTGAGCAACTTCACTTTATATTTGTCACAGTTTTCCTGCCAAGAGGCAATTGTCTTCTAATTTCATGGCTACATTCACCCTCAGCAGTGATTTTAGAGCCCAAGAAGAGGAAAGCTATCACTGCTGTATCTTTTCCCCTTCAATTTGCCATGAAGTGATGGGGCCAGATACCATGATCTTAGTCTTTTTAATATTGAGTTTTAAGCTGATTTTTTTCACTCTCTTCTTCCACATTCATCAAGAGGTTACTTAGTTCCTCTTCTCTTAGTGCCATTAGAGTGGTATCATCTTTATATATGAGGTTGTTAAAATTTTTTCCCACAATCTTGATTTCAGCTTGTAACTTATCCAGCCCATCATTTTGCATGATGCGCTCTGCATGTAAGTTAAATAAACAGGGTGACAGTAAACAGCCTTTTTGTATCCCTATCTCAATTTTGAATCATTCAGTTGTCCCATAGAGGGTTCTAAATGTTGCTTCTTGACCCACATACAGGTTTCTCAGGGGACAGGTTAGATGGTCTGGTATTCCCATCTCCTTAAGAGTTTTCCACAGTTTGTTATGATCCACATACTCAAAGGCTTTAGCATAGTCAATGAACAGAAGTAGATGTTTTTTTTTTCTGAAATTCCCTTGCCCTTGCTATGATCCAGAGAATGTTGGCAATTCAACCTCTGGTTCCTTTGCTTTTTCTAAACTCAACTTGAACATCTGGAAGTTCTTGGTTCACATAGTGCTGAAGCCTAGCCTGAAGGATTTTGAGCATAACCTCACTAGCACAGGAGATAAGTACAATTGTCCAGTAGTTTTAACATTCTTTAGTACTGTTCTTTTGGGTGGGGGGGATGAGGATTGACCTTTTGCAGTCCTGTGGCCACTGCTGACTTTTCCAAATTTGCTGACATATTGAGTGCAGCACTCTAATAGCATCATATCTCAGAATTTCAAATAGTTCTGCTGGAATTTCATCACCTCCACTAGCTTTACTGGCAGCAGTGCTTCCTAAGGCCCACTTGGCTTTGCACCCCAGAATGTCTGACTCTTGGTGAGTGACCACACCATTGTGGTTATCCAAGTCATTAAGATCTTTTTTGTACAGTTCTTCTTTGTATTCTTGCCATCTCTTCTTGATCACTTCTGCTTTTATTAGGTCTTTACTGTTTGTGTCTTTTATTGTGCCCATCTTTGGATGAAATTTTCCTTTGATATTTCCAATTTTCTTGAAGAGATCTCTCTCCTTTCCCCTTCTATTGTTTTCCTCTATTTCTTTGCATTGTTCATTGAAGAAGGTACTCTTGTCTCTCCTTGCATATTCTCTGAAACTCTGCATTCAGTAGTGTATATCTTTCCCTTTCTCCCTTGCTTTCTGCTTCTCTTTCCTCAGCTAATTATAAAGCCTCCTCAGACAACCACTTTGCCATCTTGCATTTCTTTTCCTTTCACTGCCTATTGTACAATATTACGAGCCTCTGTCCATAGTTCTTTAGGCATTTTGTTTACTAGATTTAATCCCTTGAATATATTTATCACCTCCACTGAATATTCATAGGGAGTTGTTGTCCCTGCTTACTTTAGTTTAAGCCTGAATTTTACAACGAGCTGATGATCTGTGCCACAGTCTGCTCCAAGTCTTGTTTTTGCTGACTGTATACAGCTTCTCCATCTTCAGCTACAAAGAATGTAATCAATCTGATTTTGGTATTGACCATTTGGTGATGTCCATGTGTAAAGTTGTCTCTTGTTTTTTTGAGAAAGGGTGTTTGCTATGACCAGTGAATTTTCTTGGAAGAATTCTGTTAGCGTTTCCACTGCTTCATTTTGTACTCCAAGGCCAAATTTGCCTGTTATTTCAGGTATCTCTTGACTTTGTAATTTTGCATTCCAATCCTCATGATGAATAGGACATCATTGTTTGGTGTTAGTTATAGGAGGTCTTCTAGATCTTCATAATAGAACCATTCAACTTCAGCTTCTTTGGTATGGGTGGTTGGGCATAGACTTGGATTACTGTGATGTTGAATGATTTGCCTTGGAAACAAATAGAGATCATTCTGTCATTTTTGAAATTGTATCCAAGTACTGCATTTCAGACTCTTTTGATGATTATGAGGGCTACTCCACTTCTTTTATAGGATCCTTGCCCACAGTAGTATGTATAATGGTCATCTGAGTTAAATTCACCATTCCCTTCCATTTTAGTTCAATAATTCCTAATATGTGGATGTTCACTCTTGCCATCTCTTGCTTGACCATGTCCAGTTTACCTTGACTCATGGACCCAACATTTCATGTCCCTATGCAATACTGTTCTCTATAGCATCAGATTTTACTTTCGTCACCAAAAACGTCCATAACTGAACTTTGTCTCTGCTCTGGCCCATCTGCTTTCTGGAGCTATTAGAAATTGCCCTCCACACTTCTCCAGTAGCATATTGGACAACTTCTGACCTGGGGGTGCTTATCTTTCAGTGTCATATCTTTTTGCCTTTTTATAGAGTTCATGGGGTTCTCACAGCAAGAATACTGGAGTGGTTTACCATTTGCTCCTCCAATGGATCACATTTTGACAGAACTCTCCACTACGACTGATCTGTCTCAGGGGGCCCTGCACAGCAAAGCTCATAGCTTCATTGAGTTACACAAGACCCTTCTCCATGACTAGGCAGTGATCCATGAAAGGGCAGAGATAGTAAGACGTGTCTATAAAACTAGAGAGCTGCTTTTAATTCCCCAAGTCATGACCATAAAAGCAAACAGTCATGCCCATGTTGTCTCTCTTGATTCTAATACAGGATTTTTTTGTCCCAGATTACCGTCCTCTCAGCCAGTTTAACACACTGTTAGTGGCCCCTCTCAGTTTAGGCCAGCACTAGAATAAAATGTAAAGATGCACCAAGAGGTGCAGTTGCATTAAAGATACTTTCCTTTGTTACTGTAGCTTAATTCAGAGTTTGTTCAGTAAACGCAACAGTAGTTCCCAAACTCTCAACCAACAATTAGTGGCCATCTAGGATGAGAGATGGTAATATTAGATGATAAATCCAGAACAAACAACAACAAACAAGCTTACATCCACCTTCTAAATTTTTTAAAATGTACTGGCCTATAAAATCAATGCATATTATCATAGTAATTTCCCAGGCTTAAATTTCCTCTTTATAAATGAAATGTTGTATTAAACCATTTCTCTGGGCTCTTGTAGCCCAATGATCTTATTCAGTTATTTTCACAAAGACACTGATTACCATTTAGATTGTCAATATCCATTCAGATTGAAGGTCTGGAAACTTAAAGGGAAAAGAGATAGCAAAAGTGAAAGTTTGTGAACCCCCTGAAAGGTGTACTAAACTATTAGGATGATCAGAAAATAATCTTTTAAATTTTCTTGCTTTCAAAATGCTTTGGAGCTACTGTGCAAATTTAGTCATAATCCCCTTCTTAACTTTGAGTTTTCTACTATTAAATTTTTCTGAGTTCAGGATTTATCGGTTCATTACAAGGGGAATTTATGCATCTCTAGTACTTTTTGTAGGGAGATGACTTCTTGACTCTTTCTTTTGGCTTGTTTCTTACATTCTCTGAGTATATCAGTTCAGTTCAGTCACTCAGTCATGTCCGACTCTTTGCAACCCCATGAACTGCAGTACGCCAGACCTCCGTGTCCATTACCAACTCCCAGAGTCTACCCAAATCCATGTCCAGCAAGTCGGTGATGCCATCCAGTCATCTCATCGTCTGTCATCCTCTTCTCCTCCTGCCCTCGATCCTTCCCAGCATCAGGGTCTTTTCCAATGAGTGAACTCTTCTCATGAGGTGGCCAAAGTATTGGAGTTTCAGCTTCCACATCAGTCCTTCCAATGAACACCCAGGACTGATCTCCTTTAGGATATACTTGTTGGATCTCCTTGCAGTCCAAGGAACTCTCAAGAGTCTTCTCCAACACCACAGTTCAAAAGCATCAATTCTTCGGCACTCAGCCTTTTTCACTGTCCAACTCTCACATCCATACATGACTACTGGAAAAACGATAGCCTTGACTAGACAGACCTTTGTTGGCAAGGTAATGTCTCTGCTTTTCAATATGCTATCTAGATTGGCCATAACTTTCCTTCCAAGGAGTAAGCGTCTTTTGATTTCATGGCTGCAATCACCATCTACAGTGATTTTTGCAGCCCCCAAAAATAAAGTCTGACACTTTTTCCACTGTTTCCCCATCTATCTGCCATGAAGTGATGGGACCAGATGCCATGATCTTAGTTTTCTTAATGTTGAGCCTTAAGTATACTTTTTCACTCTCCTCTTTCACTTTCATCAAGAGGCTTTTTAGTTCCTCTTCTCTTTCTGCCATAAGGGTGGTATCGTCTACGTATCTGAGGTTATTGATATTTCTCCCAGCAAACTTGATCTCTGAGTATATAGTCATAAAGTAAACATCAGTTATTAGACTGAAAGAATTAAGAGCAATGCTGATGAAAAAATCACAAATACAACAAACCCTAGGATTATGCTGATCACTCTATAATTTATATCTGTATGCTCAGATGGGAATAGTAAAATGCCCTAGAACTTGTAGTCAATGATATCCCTCTGAGTGTCAAATTATAAGGTCAGCACTTAGTGGATGAGTCAGGCTATTCTCAGCAAGAGCAAAAGTAGGATATATTCTCTAAATGATACAGTTTTGTGTAATAAATCTAGCAGTACAGTAAAAAACTATTTGTTAGAGGCCTAGACTGTGCTTAGAATTGTAGCTATATTATTCTCATAACAAACTTAGTAGACAGTACTGTCATCTCCATTTTGCAAATGACAAAACTCAAGCTCGAAGAGGATTTGTAATTTGTCCAACACCATTTATCTGGTCAGGATCAAAGCCGGGCGGGGGCGGAAGGGGGGAGGATCTTACTTTGTCTACTTCTAAGCCTATACACCATTTTCTGATTATTTACAAGGCCTCTCAGAAAGCTACAACCAAAAATGTCCCCCAAAAGACAGTAACAGCAATAGGGATGCGTTTCTATGAATATGGAGAAAAGAAGAGTTAAATGGGCAATGAGTGTTTATCAGGCTTTTGTAATGCCCCAGTACCACTCAATTTTATTCAACCTTTTTTGCACTAATTCTTAGCAGTCCAATGCTGAAACTCCAAACTAGATGCCAGGCCTTCTTCTATATCATAGGCCAAATTCATTAAATATATATCCTTGCTTTGTAGGTTTTAGTCTTCATCCTATAATGTGGTTGAGTCTTGGAGTCTGTTTTCCAGCATTTTCTAATCTTAGCTATGGTATGTATTTCCATCACTCCTCAGGAACTAATGCCAGACCCTTGCCCTTTTCATCTTAACTTGAGCTCCAATTCAGTTATCCTTCTGATGGCACACACTTCCAAGCACTGGAGAAAACACTCCCAGCCTGACCCAGCCCTTCCCAGATCAGCCCATAAGACTCTACCTGCATCGTCATGTCCATGGTGCCAGACTAACCTTCCTTAAACATCGATCTTATCTTGACCTCTAGGCCTGTCTCCTCATTTGTAAAACAAGCTGTTTGAACTAGATGATCTCTAAGATTACTTCTTGCTCTAAAACCGTATAAATTCTCCTCAT
>ML664175.1:0-125000 GCA_007570785.1 Antilocapra americana | reverse complement strand
ACAAAAATAGTTCCTGACTTCAAGGATCTTTAGTCTAAAAAGGAGAAATATGAGCAAATGAGTAATAGCAGTTGAAATTGGTAAAGTCTATAAAAAGACAAAACTATTTTTTTTTTCTGAAAGGTTTGTCAAGGAATCAGTTCAGTTCAGTTGCTTGGTCGTGTCTGATTCTTTGCGACCCAGTGAACCACAGCAGATCAGGCTTTCCTGTCCATCACCAAGTCCCAGAGTCCACCCAAACCCATGCCCATTGAGTTGATGATGCCATCCAACCATCTCATCCTCTGTCGTCCCCTTCTCCTCCTGCCCTCAATCTTTCCTAGCATCAGGGTCTTTTCAAATGAGTCAGCTCTTTGCATCAGGTGGCCAAAGTATTGGAGTCTAAGCTTCAACATCAGTCCTTCCAATGACCATCCAGGACTGATCTCCTTTAGGATGGACTGGTTGGATCTTCTTGCATTCCAAGGGACTCTCAAGAGTCTTCTCCAATACCACAGTTCAAAAGCATCAATTCTTCTGTGCTCAGCTTTCCTTATAGTCCAACTCTCACATCCATACACTATTACTTGAAAAACCATAGCCTTGACTAGATGGACTTTTGTTGGCAAAGTAATGTCTCTGCTTATTAATGTGCTGTCAAGGCTGGTTATAACTTTCCTTCCAATGAGTAAGCATCTTTTAATTTCATGGCTGCCATAACCATCTGCAGTGATTTTGGAGCTCCAAAATATAAAGTCAGCCACTGTCTCCACTGTTTCCTCAGCCATTTGCCATGAAGTGATGGAACTGGATGCTGTGATCTTAGTTTTCTGAATGTTGAGCTTTAAGCCAACTTTTTCACTCTCCTCTTTCACTTTCATCAAGAGACTCTATAGTTCTTCTTCACTTTCTGCCATAAGGGTGGTGTCATCTGCATATCTGAGGTTATTGATATTTCTCCCTGCAATCTTGATTCCAGCTTATGCTTCCTCCAGCCAAGTGTTTCTCATGATGTACTCTGTATATAAGTTAAATAAGCAGGGGGACAATATATAGCCTTGATGTACTCCTTTTGCTGTTTGGAACCAGTCTGTTGTTCCATGTCCAGTTCTAACTGTTGCTTCCTGACCTGCATACAGGTTTCTCAAGAGGCAGGGCAGGTGGTCTGGTCTTCCCATCTCTTTCAGAATTTTCCACAGTTTATAGTGATCCACACAGTCAAAGGCTTTGGTATAGTCAATAAAGCAAATCCCTTATGACTATACAGTGGAAGTGAGAAATAGATTTAAGGGACTAGATCTGATAGACAGAGTGCCTGATAAACTATGGACAGAGGTTTGGAATCAAGACCATCCCCAAGAAAAATAAATGCAAAAAAGCAAAATGGCTGTCTGAGGAGGCCTTACAAAAAGCTTTGAAAAGAAGAGAAGCGAAAAGCAAAGGAGAAAAGTAATTCCAGTCCATCTTATTTTGCTGGTTCCTAGAATGTTGATATTCACTCTTGCCATCTCCTGTTTGACCACTTCCAATTTGCCTTGATTCATGGACCTAACATTCCAGGTTCCAATGCAATATTGCTCTTTACAGCATCAAACCTTGCTTCTATCACACCAGTCCCATCCACAATTGGGTGTTGTTTTTGCTTTGGTCCATCCCTTCATTCTTTCTGGAGTTATTTCTCCGCTAATCTCCAGTAGCATATTAGGTAACTTACCAACCTGGAGAGTTCATCTTTCAGTGTCCTGCCTTTTTGCCTTTTCATACTGTTCATGGGGTTCTCAAGGCAAGAATACTGAAGTGGTTTGCCATTCATTTCTCCAGTGGACCACATTCTGTCAGACCTCTCCACCATGACCCATTCGTCTTGGGTGGCCCCACATGGCATGGCTTAGTTTCACTGAGCTAGACAGGCTGTGGTCCCTGTGATCAGATTGGCTAGATGTCTGTGATTGTGGTTTCAGTCTGTCTGCCCTCTGATGCCCTCTCTCAGTGCCTACTGTCTTTCTTGGGTTTCTCTTACCTTGGACGCGGGGTATCTCTTCACAGTTGCTCCTTACCTTGGACATAGGGTAGCTCCTCTCGGCCGCCACCCCTGACTTTGGATGTGGGGTAGCTCCTCTCAGCCACTCTTGTGGCCATCGCAGCCATGGCTCCTATGGCCATCACAGCCAAGGAATAAATGAATAAAATTTGAAAATATTAAAGTGTATCATTTTAGAAGTTTTGACAAATATATATCCCCTTGAAACTATCAGTACAATCAAGATGGCTCATTCATTCAAAGTTTTCTCCTGCCCAAAAGTTTTCTCCTTCCTCCCACCTATCCAAATCCCACCCTACTCTGACAAGTAATCAATGATCTGATTTATACCACGATCGATTATTTTCCCTTTTCTAAAATTGTGTATAATATAATTATGCAGTGTATATACATGGTCACATATTCTACTCAGCATAATTATTTTAGAATTCATCCATGTTGTAGCATACGTTCATTTTTTTCTTTAATATTTCATCGTATGGATATATCTCAATTTTTATTATCTACCTGTGTACATTTAGGTTATTTCTAGTTGGGGGCTATTATAAATAAATGTATGAATATTTATGAACAAGTTTGTGTATGAGAATATCCTTTCATTTCTCTAAGATAAATACTTAGAAATATAATGGCCAGGTCATATGGGTCACTTTTCAAGAAACTGTCAAACTCTTCTCCAAAATGTTTGAAACCATTTTACAATCCCAATGTATGAGATTTCTAATTGCTCTAGTTGGTCAGTGTTCTATTAACAGTTTTAGCCATTCTAGTAGCACTACATTGGTATCTCTTTTTAGATTTAATTTGCATTTCCCTAGTGAATAATAATGGTGACAACAACTTTCCATATGCTTACTTGCCATCTGTGTATCATCTTTGGTGAAGTGTCTGAGCAAATGTCTTGCGTATTTTTAAATTTTCTTGATTGTCATTTTAAGTTGTGAGACTTCCTTATTAAGCTGTTAGAGTCCTTCATATTTAGATACAGATCTTTGATTGGGTACAAAGTCAAAGTGTTAGTCACTCAGTCTTGTCTGACTCTTTGTGACCCCATGGACTGCAGCTCACCAGGCTCCTCTATCCATGGAATTCGCCACGCAAGAATACTGGAGTGGGTTCCCATTTCCTTCTCCAGGGAATCTTCCCCATGCAGGGATCAAACCTGGGTCTCCCACATTGCAGGCAGACTCTTTACCAACTGAGCCATCAGGGAAGCTTGGTTCGGTACATATTTTACAAAAATATACTTTCCCAGTCTGTGACCTGCTTTTCATTTTCTTCTCTTGCTATTTGAAGATCAAATGTTCTTAATTTTTATGAAGTCTATTTATTGACTTTTTCCATTTATAGTTAGTGAATATTGTGTAATACTTAAGAAATGGTAGCTAAGAATATGATGATTAGGATTTTTTTGAAATGTTTAAAGTTTTAATTCTTAAATATTTAGGTCTGTGATCAATTTCAAGTTGGTTTTTGTATATGGTATTTGATTAAGAACCTTTTTGTTTTCAGGCACAATTTAATATAAAGATCATCCTGTTTTCATTGAATTGCCTTGGTAAACTAGTAAATGAATTGAACATATATGTGTGTTTTTATCTGAGCATCATTCCAAAGAACCATCTTCTGTCTTTACAGCAAAATCATATTGTCCTTATCACTGTAGTTTTAAAATGTTTTGATAATAATATCACTGTCACTGTATAAAGGAGTTTTGAGATATTAATAAAGGTGTATTTCTAAATTTGAATAATTAAATGCCCTTTGCTCAAAAAGATAAAATGAAAAAAACGAGCGCCCCAGAAAAAAATAAATCTTATAATCTGGTTGTATAAGACCCCAAATTTGGTCTTCTCCTTCAAAGTTATTTTGGTAACTATAAGCCCACTTCATTTTGATATAAAGTTTAGAAAATTGCTTGTCAATTTCTGCAAAAAAAAAAAAAAAACCCTGAGTGGATTTTATTTGGAATTATACTGAATAGGTAGATCAACTTAGAAAATATTGCTATCTCAACAATACTGAGGATTCCTACCTATGAATATAGCATTTTTCTCCATTTCTTTAGATTTTTTTTAACTTTTTCCTAACAATGTTTGACAGTTTGCAGTGTATAGGTCTTATGCATAATTTGATATATTTATCACTAAATATTTCATATTTCATGTAATATTGTAAACAATATTACATTTTTAATTTCAATTTCCAATTTCTCATTACCAGTATATAGAAATACATTAATTTCTATATATTAATCTTGTATGTTGTAAAGAGGCTAAAATCATTTATTTGTTTTAGTAACATATTTAAGATTCCCTAGGATTTTCTACAGTCTATAAATTTACAGTTTTTGTTCCAACCTAGTTGTCTTTCATTTATTTTCTCATCTCATTGAACTATTTAGAACCTTGAGAAAAGGACTGAACAGAAATGGTGAGAGCAGACATCGTCGCCTTATTTCTAATCTTATGAAAATATCATTTGTCTTTCATCATGAAGTATGATTTTAGAAGTAGGAGTTTCTTTGATGCATTTTATCAGGCTGAGAAAATTTATTTCTTTTTCTAATTTCCTGGAGCTGTTTCAAGGGAGGATATTGGATTTTTGTCGAAGTGTTTTTCTACATCTTACTTAGATAATGCTATGTTTTCCTTTTCCATCTGTTAATATGATAAATTAAATTGATGTTACTAGTCTTTAATTCTGGAATAGGTTTAGAATTATAAAAAAAATTGAAAAGATAGTACAGAGTTCTCAATATGCCCTATATATCCATAGTTTCTGCTATTATTTATAATATAGTATGATACATTTGTTACAATTAATAAACTAACACAGTTAACACTATTATAGTTTATTTGTGCATGTGTGCTAAGTCTGGGAAGCCCTTGTAGTTTATTTAGATTTCCTTAATTTTGCCTGGAGTCCTTTTTATGTTCCAGGATTTCATCCAGCATATCGCATTACAAGCAATTGTCAGGTCTCTTTAGACTTTTGATTGGGTGGTTTCTCAGACTTTCTTTGTCTTGATGACTTTGAGAGTTTTGAGGAGTATTAGTCAGATGTTTTGTAAAAGTCCCTTTACTGGAATAAAATCATGTTTTCTCTTGTGATAAGACTGAATTTGGGCTTCCCAGGTGGCACTGGTGGTAAAGAACCTGTCTGCCAAGGCAGGAGATGCAGGAGACGTGGGCTTGATTCCCTGGGTTGGGAAGATCCCCTGGAGGAGGGCATGGCTACCCACTCTACTATTTTTGCCTGGAGAAATTCATAGACAGAGGAACCTGGGAGGTTATGGTCCACAGGGTCACCAAGAGTCAGACATGATGAAAGTGACTTAGCACACGCATACACACAAGACTGAATTTATGGGTTATAGAGAAGAACAGAGTGGTAAAATGCCACTTTTATCACATTTTTTCATAATTTTTAATAAAATCTAGTATTTGTAACATCAACATAATTGGTGTTAACTTTTTTCATCTAGATGAGAAAATATTTGCTAGGTTTCTCCACTGTAAATTCCTCCTGTTCCTCCTTTTTCTCATCGTACTCCTTGGAAAAGAAGTCACTATGCACAGCCCACACTTAAGGAGTAGGCAGTTATATCACACCTTCTTGAGGGGGGAAAAATTACATAAATTATTTGGCATGTTTCTGCACATGTCTCTTCTCCATTTAGTTATTTACTCAATCATTACTTTTATCAATATTGATTTGGATATTTATGTTATACTTGGCTTATATTATAGTCCCATGTCACTTTATTTTCTTGCTCAAATTGTTAAGCTTGGCCACTGAGGACACATTCAGTTGGCTCTTGTGTCACTGACATTTTCTCATCGTTGTATTTTTGTTTTTATTTTCTATGTTTGTTTATTTCTTTAGTTTTTGGCACCACAAGATTCTCCAGGCTCATCTTGCATGAAAGTGAAAGTCTCTGAGTCAAGCCCAGCTCTTTGTAACTTGACTCTTTATGACTTCTCCAGGCCAGTATACTGGAATGGGTATTCTTTTCCTTCTCCAGGGGATCTTCACAACCCAGGGATTGTGAAGATCCCCTGGGTTCTTATACTTTACAGAAGTCTCTAAGTATAATAGTGGACTTGTCTATTTTTCATTGCAGATCTATCAGTTTTGCTTCCCATATTTTGACACACTATTGTTTGGTGCCACAATATTAAGGATTGTTATATCTCCTAAGAGACTGACTCCTTTACAATGAAGTGGTGCTCTTCTTTATCTTTGATAATTTTTTGTCATTGTTGTTCTGATTTCTGCTTTGTCTGAGGTTAATGTAGTTATTGCGGCTGTCTTTGGTTAGTATTATCATATGTTTCTCAATCACTTTACTTTTAACTTATCTGCAATTTTAAAATGAAAATATGTTTCTTATAAACAACATATAACTGGATCTTGCTTTGTCTATAATCGACTCTCAGTTCAGTTCAGTCACTCAGTTGTGTCCAATTCTTTGCAACCCCATGGACTACATAGCATGACAGGCTTCCCTGTCAATCACCAGCTCCCAGAGCTTACTCAAGCTCACGTCCATCAAGTCAGTGATGCCATCCAACCACCTCATCCTCTGTTGTCCTCTTCTCTTCCTGTCTTCAATCTTTCCCAGCATCAGGGCCTTTTCCAATGAGTCACTCCTTCACACCACATGACCACACGTATTGGAGTTTCAGTTTCAGCATCAGTCCTTCCAATAAATACCCAGGACTGATTTCCTTTAGGATTGACTGGTTAAATCTCCTTGCAGTTCAAGAGACTCTCAAGAGTCTTCTCCAACACCATAGTTCAAAAGCATCAATTCTTTAGTGCTCAATTTTCTTTATAGTGCAACTTTCACATCCACATATGACTACTGGAAAAACATAGCTTTGACTAGATGGACCTTTGTTGGCAAAGCAATGTCTCTCCTTTTTAATATACTGTCTAGGTTGGTCATAGCTTTTCTTCCAAGGAACAAGCATCTTTTAATTTCATGGCTGCCATCACAAGCTGCAGTGATTTTTGAAGCCCCCCAAAATAAAGTCTGTCACTGTTTCCATTCTTTCCCCATCTATTTGCCATGAAGTGATGGGATTGGATCCCATGATCTTAGTTTTCTGAATATTGAGTTTTAAGCTAACTTTTTCACTCTCCTCTTTCACTTTCATCAAGAGGCTCTTTAGATCTTTGCTTTCTGCCATAGGGGTGGTGTCATCCACGTATCTGAGGTTATTGATATTTCTCCAAGCAATCTTGATTCCAGCTTGTGCATTATCCAGCCTGGCATTTCACATGATGTATTCTGTGTATAAAGTAAATAAGCAAGGTGACAATATACAGTGCTGACATATCCCTTTCCTGATTTGGAACCAGTTTGTACTTCCATGTCCAGTTCTAACTGTTTCTTCTTGACCTGCATACAGATTTCTCAGGAGGCAAGTAAGATGGTCTGGTATTCCCATCTCTTTAAGAATTTTCCAGTTTGTTATGATCCACACAGTCAAAGACTTTGGAGTAGTCAGTAAAGCAGAAGAGGATGTTTTTCTGGAATTCTCTTGCTTTTTTGATGATCCAACAGATGTTGGCAAGTTGACCTCTGGTTCCTCTGCCTTTTCTAAAACCAGCTTACACATCTGGAAGTTCACAGTTCCCATACTGTTGAATCTGGCTTAGAGAATTTTGAGCATTATTTTGCTAGTGTGTGAGATGGGTACCATTGTGTGGTAGTTTGAGCATTCTTTGGCATTACATTTCTCTGGGATTGGAAAAAAAAAACTGATCTTTTACAGTCCTGTGGCCACTGCCGAGTTTTCTGAATTTGCTGGCATATTGAGCAGCACTTTCACAACATCATCTTTTAGGATTTGAAACAGTTCAACTGGAATTCCATCACCTCTACTAGCTTTATCAGCAGCGATGCTTCCTAAGGCCCACTCGACTACAAATTCTAGGATGTCTGGCTCTAGATGAGTGATCACACTATTGTGGTTATCTAGGTCATGAAGATCTTTTTTGTATGTGTATTCTTGCCACCTCTTCTTAATATCTTCTGCTTCTATTAGGTCATCATTTCTGTCCATTATTATGCCCATCTTTGCATGGATGTTCCCTTGGTATCTCTACTGTTCTTTATAAGATCTCTAGTCCTTCCCATTCTGTTGTTTTCCTCTATTTCTTTGCATTGATCACTGAGGAAGGCTTTCTTAACTCTCCGGAAGTCTATATTCAAATGGGTATATCTTTCCTTTTCTTCTTTGCTTTTCACTTATCTTCTTTTTTCAGCTATTTGTACAGCTACCTCAGACAACTATTTTGCCTTTTTGCATACCTTTTTCTTTTCTTTTTTTTTTTAATTTTCTTTACTTTATTGTGTTGGTTTTGCCATACATTGACATGAATCCGCCATGGGTATACATATGCTCCCCCTCCAGAACCCCCCCTCTCTCCTCCCTCCCGATTCCCTCCCCCTGGGTCATCCCAGTGCACCAGCCCTGAGCATCAACCCTGGGCTGCTGATTGATTTCACATATGATAATTAACATGTTTCAATGCCATTCTCCCATATCATCCCACCCATGTCCTCTTCCACAGAGTCCACGAGACTGTTCTATACATCTACTTTTCTTTTGCTGTCCCACATGCAGGGTTCTCATTATCATCTTTCTAAATTCCATATATATGCGTTAGTATACTGTATTTTTGTTTTTCCTTCTGGCTTACTTCACTCTGGATAATAGGTTCCAGTTCCGTCCACCTGAGTAGAACTGATTCAAATGAATTTTTTTTTTAATGCTGAGTAATATTCCATTGTGTATATGTACCACAACTTTCTTATCCATTCATCAGTTGATGGGCATCTAGGTTGCTTCCATGTCCTGGCTATTGTAAACAATGCGGCGATGAAGATTGGGGTACACGTGTCTCTTTCAATTCTGGTTTCCTCGGTGCATACCTTTTTATTGGGGATGGTCTTGATCACTGTCTCTTGTACAATGTCACAAACCTCTGTTCATAGTTCTTCAGGCACTTTGTCTACCAGAACTAATCCTTTGAATCTATTTGTCACTCCCACTGTATAGTTTTAAGAGATCTGATTTAGGTCATACCTGAATGGTCTAGTGGTTTTCCCTATTTTCTTCAATTTAAGTCTGAATTTGGCAATAAGGAGTTCATGATCTGAGCCACAGTCAGCTCCAGGTCTTGTTTTTGCTGACTTTATAGACATTCTCCATCTTGGGCTGCAAAGAAGATAATCAATCTGATGTTGGTACTGACCATCTGGTGATGTCCATGTGTAGAGTCTTCTCTTGTATTGCTGAAAGAGGGTATTTGCTATGATGAGTGTATTCTCTAGGCAAAACTCTGTTAGCCCTTGCCCTCCTTTATTTTGTACTCCAAGGCCAAATTGGCCTGCTATCCAGTATCTCTTGACTTCCTATTTTTGCATTTCAGTCCCCTATAACAAAAACATCTTTTTTGGGTGTTAGTTCTAGATGATCTTGTAGGTCTTCATAGAACTGTTTAATTTTAGCTTCTTCAGCATTACTGGTTGAGGCATAGACTTGGATTACTGTTCAATAATGGTTTGCCTTGGAAATGAACAGAGATCATTCTGCCATTTTTGAGACTTCTCCCAAGAACTGCATTTTGGACTTTTTTGTTGACTATAAGGGTTACTGCATTTCTTCTAAGGTATTCGTACCCACAGTAGTAGACACAGTGGTCTTCTGAGTTAAATTCACCCATTCTAGTCCATTTTATTTCACTGATTCCTAAAATGTCAATGTTTACTCTTGCCATCTCCTGCTTGACCACTTCCAATTTACCTTGATTCATGGACCTAACATTCCAGGTTCGTATGCAACATTGCTCTTTACAGCATCGGACTTTACTTCCATCACCAGTCACAGCCACAACTGAGTAATCCACTCTAATCTCTGCCATTTAATACATGTATATACCATTCATATTTAGTGATTATTGAGATCACTCGTTCAGTATTTACCACACTTATAACTGTTTTCTGTTTGCTGTAGTTGCTCTTTCTTCTCCTAATTTTTGTCTTTTCTGATTTTAGTTGACATATTATATGAATCCATCTTCTCTCTTTTAGCATATCAACTGTATATATATATATATATATATTTTAATTAGTGGCTACCCTGCAGTTTGATACATATATTTACAAATCATGTAGGATCACTATTAAAAAACAGTAGATCACTTCGTAGGTAGGACATATATATCCACCTTTTAATAGAGCATTCCCAATTCCTCACTTCTATTTCTCACTCTTATTTACATGAGTCAAAGATGGTCTTGGTGAGTTGGCCTCTAAATTTATTCTTTCACTGCTTACTGAGATTTATTAGCTTAAAAGTCCATATGTTCCAATTTTTTACATATTCAGTTATCTTAATGATAGACCAAATGAGCAGATTTTTAGACATTTAGAGACTGGTATAAGAGAGTTTCTTCATATTCAGACCTGTCAAGGTGTCACCCATCAAAGCTTATATATGTTATTGCCTTTCATGGTCATATTTTTCACTAGATCAGCCCCCAAGTGCCCTGAATTTCCTGTACTTATAACATTACTGTCATTTATTCCACTTATCTATATCGTATGATAGCCCAATACACTATTACTATTATTACTCTGAACAGTAATAATAGCTCATTAAGGAAATCAGTTATATATTTAAAAATATTTTTTCCATTATAGTTTATCTCAGGATATTAAATACATACCCCTGTGCTATACAGTGAAAAGTGAAAGTGAAGTCACTCAGTCTTTCCAACTCTTTGCGACACCATGGACTATAGCTTACCAAGTTCCTCTGTCCATGGGGTTTTCCAGGCAAGAATACTGGAGTAGGTTGCCATTTCCTTCTCCAGGAGATCTTCCCAACTCAGGGATTGAACCCAGGTCTCCCACATTGTAGGCACATGCTTTGCCGTCTGAGCCACCAGAGAAAGCATCTTGTTTATTCATTCTATTTATAATAGTTTTTGCCTGCTAACCCCAGACTCCCACTTTGTCCATACCCTGCCCCACCTCCTCCACTGGCGACCACAAATCTCTTCTCTGTGAGATGGCAGAGATTTATTTCTTCTGATGTTCTTGTTTTTTGATGCATATTTGTCTTTGCACTTCCCTAAAATCTCTCTCTTAAATAGAGTCTGAGCCTTGGAACTCTTTCATTCTAATCCACTATTATACTGGAGGACTGTTGTGATGGTAGGGTGTGGGAGACATGGAAGCAGTCTGTAATCTTCAGTTTTTAACTGGGCCTGTGTCACTGGATGATCTTCACAAGTACTTTCTCACCGTTTCTTTTTCTTAAGTGAGATGAATAAGGCTTACAGGTGGTTGGAGTTGAATAATTTTTATTTCCTAACCTCAGATAAGGTTCTGGTAGTCTTTCCTCTCATTGAGCTGGTCTCTCTAATAGAGAATTTTCTAGTCCTTTTTCCCTTCCATGACAGAAACATGAGTGTTTTCATGGTTCTTTACCATGAGTATCTGATTATGTCCAAGTAAAATCAACAAAAGTATAGCTCTTCTGCTGTGCTCAGAAGTTTCTCGCTCTCACACTAGACCACACTTTGCCTCCAGCAACTCATCAAAGACTGTTTAAGTGTTCTTACCAGTTTGTAAGAACTGTAACCAGTTTATAAGCAGTCTGTACCAGCAGCGACTGCTCCATTCAGGCTAGTCTCAGCTGTGATTCTCTATATTCAACCTGTCTCTCCAGATTTCAGGATGCACTTTGCCTTGAGAATTTGATTCTCTGATTGATCTAAGAAAAGTCATTAACTTTCTATTGATTCGATTGATCTAAGAAAAGTCATTAATTTTCTATTGGTTCAACAGCTTCTTATTGAAAAGACAAGAATGCTTGTTTCCAAGCTCTTTATGTGTCAGAGCTGTAAAAGTAAGTCCCTTAGATTTATTTTTCATTGTTAAGGTAACCTAGTATTTCATGGATGAAGCTCATTTGATTATGTTATATTATCATGTTCACATATTACAGGATTTAGTTTGCAAAAATTTTGTCAATAATTTTTACATTTATGTTCACAGGGATATTCATTTGTAGTTTCCTTTTTTAATAATGTCAACTGTTGTATTGAGATCATGATAATATTGGCTTCACAAAATTACCCATTCTGTGGGTTGGGATGGGAAAGTATGCCCTCCTCTTTACTGTCATCGAGGATTTTGTATAATATATTATTGGTACTCTGTACAGTTAGCAAAAACAAGATGAGGAACTGACTGTGGCTAGGATCATGAGCTCATTATTGTAAAATTCAGACTTACATTTAAGAAAGTAGAGAAACCACTATGCCATTCAGGTTTGACCTAAATCAAATTCCTTATAATTATACAGTAGAAGTGACAGATTCAAGGGATTAGATCTAATAGAGTGCCTGAAAAACTATGGATGGAGGTTCATAAAATTGTATAGGAGAGTGTGACCAAAAAAAACCCATCCCTAAGAGGAAAAAAGAAAGGCTAAATGGTTATCTGAGGAGGCCTTGCAAATAGCTGAGGAAAGAATAGAAGTGAGGGGCAAAGGATAAAAAGAAAGATATATCCATCTGGATGCAGAGTTCCAAAGAATAGTAAGGATAGATAAGAAAGCCTTCTGAAGTGAACAATGCAAAGAAGTAGAAGAAAACAATAGAATGGAAAAGACTAGAGATTTCAAGAAAATTGAAAGATATCAAAGGAACATTTCATGCAAAGATGGACACAATAAAGGAGAGAAAAGATATGGACCTAAGAGAAGCACAAGATATTAAGGAGAAATGGCAAGAATACACAGAAGAATTATACAAAAAGATCTTAATGACCTGGATAACCATGATGATGTGATCACTCACTGGAGCCAGACATCCTGGAGTGTGAAGTAAAGCGGGCCTTAGGAAGCATTACTATGAATAAAGCGACCAAAAGTGATGGAATTCAGGCTGAACTATTTCAAATCCTAAAAGATGATGTGGTTAAAGTGCTGCACTCGATATGTTAGCAAATTTGGAAAAGTCAGCAGTGGCCACAGGACTAGAAAACGTCAGTTTTCATTCCAATCCCAAAGAAGGGCAATGCCAAAGAATGTTCAGACTTCAGTACAATTTTGCTCATTTCACATACTAACAAGGCTATTCTCAAAATCTGTCAAACTAGGCTCTAACTGTATGTGATCCAAAACTTCCAGATGTACAAGCTGGATTTAGAAAAGGCAGAGGAACCAGAGATCAAATTGACAAAATCTGTTGGACATTAGGAAAAGCAAGAGAAATTCAGAAAACCATCTACTTCTGCTTCATTGACTATGCTAACTGGAAAATTCTTAAAGAGATGGGAATACCAGACCACTTTACCTGCCTCCTCAGAAACCTGTATGCAGGTCAAGAAGCAACAGTTAGAACCAAACATGAAACAACTAACTGGTTCAAAATTGGGAAAGGAGTACCACAAGGCTGTATATTGTCATCCTGCTCATCTAACTTATTTGCAAAGTATATACACAAAATGCTGGGCTGGATGAAGCACAAAGTTGAATCAAGATTTCTGGGAAAGATATCAACAACCTCAGATATGCAGATGACACCACCCTAATGGCCGAAAGAGAAGAGGAACATCAAGAGAAGAGCCTCTTGATGAAGGTGAAAAAGAAGAGTGAAAACCTGGCTTAAAACTCAGCGTTCAAAAAATGAAGATTATGCATCTGATTCCATCACTTCTTGGCAAATAGATGGGAAACAATGTAAACAGTGACAGGCTTTATTTGCTTGGGTTTCAAAAGCACTTCAGATGGTGACTGCAGCCATGAAATTAGCTCCTTTGAAGAAAAACTATGATAAACCTTCACAGCATATTAAAAAGTCGAGACATCACTTTTGTGGGCCTCCCTGGTGGCTCAGTTGTAAAGAATTTGCCTGCCAATCAATGCAGGTGATGCAAGAGATGCAGGTTTGGTCCCTGGGTTGGTAAGATCCCCTGAAGGAGAAAATAGCAACCCACTCCAGTATTCTTGCCAACAAAGGTTTGTGTTGTCAAAACTCTGTTTTCTCTAGTAGTTAAGTACAGATGTAAGAGTTGGACCATAAAGAAGGCTGAGCACCAAAGAATTGATGCTTTCCAACTGTGGTGCTTCAGAAGACTCTTGAGAGTCCATTGGACAGTAAGGAGATCAAACCAGTCAATCCTGAAGGAAATCAACCCTGAATATTCATTGGAATGACTGATGCTGAAGCTCCAATTCTTTGGCCACCTGATACAAACAGCTGACTCATTGGAAAAGACCCTGATGTTAGAAAAGATTGAGGGCAGGAAGAGAAAGCGGGTGACAGAGGATGAGATGGTTGGATGTCATCACCAACTCTATGGACATGAGTTTGAATAAGCTCTGGGAGCTGGTGTTGGACAGGGAAGCCTGTCATGCTGCAGACCATGGGGTCGCAAAGAGTTGAACACGACCGAGCAACTGAACAACAGCTAACAACAATTATCAGTACTCTTTCTTCATGAAGTATTTGGTAGGATTTGTTAGTAAAGCCATGTGGGTCTGGCGTTCTCTTTGCGGAAGTGTTTAGCTATAAATTTGATTGCTTTTATACAGGTAAGACTATAAGAAATAATTTATTTCTTCATGAATCAACAGGTATTTTTATCTTTGAGTGAAGTTGTTCATTTCATTAAAGTTATTTAATTTGTTTTCATTAAGTGGTCCATAATACTCTATTCATGAGATGGCTGGATGGCATCACTGACTCTATGGACATGAGTTTGAGCAAGCTCTGGGAGTTGGTGATGGACAGGGAAGCTTGAGTGCTGCAGTCCATGGGGTCACAAAGAGTCAGACATGACTGAGCAACTGAACTGAATATTCTATCTCTCTAATATCTGTAGAAAATTTACAAATGTTCCTCTCTCATTCCTGATAAAGGTCATTTTTAATCTCTCTATCATGTACATATGTACATATACATTGATGCATGTAGTTATTTCTTCCACAGTCATTCTGCCTAGAGATTTATCATTTTATTGAATTTCTCAAAGAACCAGCTTTTGGCTTCATTGATTTTTATCTACATTTTTATTTAATTGATTTGTACTCTTTATTATGTCCTTTCTTCTCCTTACATGGAGCTTAATTTTTTTCTTCTTTTCTATTTTTTTTAAAAAGAAAACTAAAGTCATTGTTTTGATACATTTCCTTTTCTATATGAATGTTTAGTGCCATAAATTTCTGTACTACTTTAGCTGTCTTGTACATATTTTGATATAATATGTTGCCATTTATTTTCAGTTTGAAATACTTTTTAATTGCCCTTTTGATTTCTTATTTGAAGTAAGAAGCATTAGAAATGCTTTATTTCCAAATGGTTATAGATTATCTAGATATCTTTGTTATTAACTTCTGATTTAACTCCTTGGTAGTCAGAGAACAGAGTTTTATGATTTGGATTCTTTCAAATTTATTGAAACTTGTTTTATGGCCCAGCTTAAGGTTTATCTAGATAAATGTTTCAAGTAGACTAGAAAAGAATTGTAGCATATTTATTCAGCTGTTTTAAGTGGAATGTTATATAAACATTGGTTGGTTGAGAGTGTTGTTCAAAACTATATCTTGAATGATTTTCTGCCTACTTGTTCTATAAATTATTGAGATAAGAGTATATAATATTTTGCTCTAATCATGAATTTGCATATTTTGCCTTATTATACTACCAGATTTTGTTTCACTTGTTTTCCATCTCTGTTATTAGGTACATATACATCTAGGATTGTTAAGTCTTCTTGATTAATTGGTCTTTTTGTCATTTTGAAAAAGCCCTCTTTACCTCTAATAAATCGTATTTTCTATAAAATCTACTTTGCCTGATATTTATATAATTATCTGAGCTTTCTTTTGGTTAGAGTTAGAATATATTTTTAACCTAGTTTGCATTTATATTCAAAGTGAGTTTCTCATTTGCAACATATAACAACATATAACTGGGTCTTGCTTTTTTATCCGATATAATAATCCCACTTTTTACTTGAGGTGTTTAGGCCATTTATTTAACATGATTATTTTAACAATCATGTTTAAATCTACCATCTTGCTAATTGTTTTCTGCTTTTCCCATCTGTTCTGTTTCCTTTTTTCTCTTTTTCTGCCTTTTTTTTGGTCTTCCTGCTTTTGCTGGTTTCAAAGCTTTAATTCTGATTTTGGTTTCTGTTTGATTGCTTTAAAGTTTGTAATATACACGTTGATTATATGGTGGTGGTGGTAAGTTGCTAAGTCATATGAGACTCTTTGCAACCCCATGAACTATGGCAGACCAGGCCTTCCTGTCCTCACTATCTCCTCTACACTGTTCTCTATAGTGGCCATACCAATCTACATTCCTATCAACAGTGTAGGAGGGTTTCTTTTTCTCCACACCCTCTCCAGTATTTATTATGTAGAATTTTTTATGATGACCATTCTGACTAGAGTGAGGTGATGCATCAAGGCAGTTTTGATTTGCATTTCTCTAATAACTAGCAATGTTGAGCCTTGTTTCCTTGCCCACTGGCCACTTGTATATCTTCTTTGGAGAAATGTCTAGTTAGATCTTCTGCCTATTTTTTGAAAGCTGTATGAACTGTTTGTATATTTTGGAGATTAAACCTTTGTCAACTGCATTGTTTGCAAATATTTTCCCCCATTCTATGGATTGTCTTTTTGTTTGGTTTATGGTTTCCTTTGTTGTACAAAAGCTTTTAAGTCCCATTTGTTTATTTTTTGTTTTCATTTCCTTTATTCTTGGAGAAGGATCCCAAAATATATTTCTGTGATTTCTGTCAAAGAGTGTTCTGCCTGTTTTCCTTTAGGAGTTTTATAGTATCTGGTCTTAAGATTTTCTATTTGTCAGTGATTTTAAATAATTTTATTATGATGTGCTTTCATGTTGGTTTTTTACCAATATTTTGTGCCTGTGGTTTGTTAATTTTGGTTCTATGGGTTTGTGGGTTCATCACATTTGGAAAATTTTAGGCCATATATCTTCCATTTTTTCCCTCTCCCTTAAGATTCTAATTATATACATCTGCCTAAGTTATTCCACCACTCATGGATATACTAATCTTTTCTCCCCTCCATCTATCTCTTGTTCATTTTGGATAGCTTCTATTGCTATATCTTCAAGATTACTAGTCTTCAGTAGTATACAACTTGGTAAGCTCAGACACTGTATCACTTATTTCTAGAAATTGGATTGGAAACTTTTAAAGTTACAATTGGATTGGAAACTTTTAAGTAGTATGTCCCTACTTAACATGCTCAATCTTTTTCTGAACTCTTGATTGTCTTAATTCCCTGTCTACCAATATCATCATCTATGTCATTTCTAGGTCTATTTTATTGATTTTTTTTCTTCATTATTAATTTTGGTTTCCTGTTTCTTTTTATACCTGGTAAATTTTTGGATGCCATGTACTATGAATGTTACTTTTTGAGTGCTATTTATGTGGGTATTCCTATAAATATTCTTAAACTTTGTTCTGGGATACAGTTAAGTTACGGAAACACTGTTGACTATTAAATAATATGAGTTTGGAGTGCGTGGCTAGACATACATGGCTATTTGTTTTCCACTAGTAAGTACTACAGTACTTACCCAGCAACATCTGTGATTGGTTGAATATGCAGATATAGAACTGAATGGGAGGAACCACATATATGGAGAGCTGACATGCGGATTTTTTGTGCTCCTAACCTCTGTGTTTTTAAAGGGTCAACTGTGTTTCCTTTGCTTTCAAAGCATGCTTTTAAGTTTTGTTTTGGTGTAAGCAGAACTTAAATACTCTGCCTAGTGCCTCAAGAATTATGAGATTTTTTTTTCTTTCTGGCTGATAAGAACCTGAAATATTCCTAGACATGCACAAGCTCTAAAGATTTTTTTCCCTTAACTTCCTTCACATGGATTTTCTCCTTAGCCTCAGGTAGTTTCCTCATCTATACATACTGATCAATGCTCAGTTAATGACACTACAGATTTATGGAGCTTTCCTCACTTATCTATCTCCCCTTTCTATTCTACTCTCTTTAAATGCAGTGTAGCTGCTTTACTTCCTGGGAATCCTAGCCCAATCTTTTCACCCAAGAAGGTTGTTGGGCTCTTCATTTCTATGTATATGAATATATATATTTATATATTTTTTTCTGAGGTACCACCTGGAGACTCTAGGAAGTAAGGTGGGAATAACCTCAGGACTTCCATTATTTGTTCCCCTCTCAGTGGCCACTGCCCTGTGTTGCTTGAAAGTCCAGTATCTGGACCTGGTCCCTCTTTATTCCATTTTGGCCCAGCACATTTGTCTTTGTCCATAAACTTAAGTGAGCATATGGCTCTGTCATAAAATTTATGCATCTTTTTTTTTTCCTCCTGAGAGAAGAACATTCAACAAAAACATAATAAAAATAGATTTTTTTTTATTCCCCCATCTCAAGATAGCTCATCTGCTGCTGCTGCTGCTGCTGCTAAGTCACTTCAGTTGCGTCTGACTCTGTGCCACCACATAGAAGGCAGCCCACCAGGCTCCCCTGTCCCTGGGATTCTCCAGGCAAGAACACTGGAGTGGGTTACCATTTCCTTCTCCAATGCATGAAAATGAAAAGTGAAAGTGAAGTCACTCAGTCGTGTCCAACTCTTTGCGTCCCCATGGACTGCAGCCTACCAGGCTCCTCCATCCATGGGATTTTCCCAGACTGGTAATAATCACAGAACTAGGCTTAGGAAAGCATTTTCTCATCCTACTTTCATCTTGATCAGTCATCTACCACCATTCTTTGAGATGACAAATAATCTATTGTCGATATTATTTTTCATTGTTTGAAGTCACTAATCTTTTTCTTTTATTGAAGTACAATTGATTTTCAATATTATATTAGTTTCAGGGATACAACATAGTGATTCAATGTTATTATGGTTATACTAAATTGAAAGCTGTTATATTCGGTGTATTCCCTGTACTGTATAATGTATCTTTGTAGCTTATGTATTTTATACATATTAATTTATACCTCTTAATCCCAAACCTCTATCTTGTCCATCTCCAATTTCCTCTCCTCAACAGTAACCACTGGTTTGTTTTCTATGTCTGTGAGTCTGTTTCAATTGTGTTATATATATGAGCTTATTTTATTTTTTACATTCCACATGTAAGTGTTAATATACAGTATTTATCTTTCTCTTTCTGACTTATTTCGCTATGCATAATACCCACCAGGTCCATCCATGTTGTTCCAAATGGGAAAATTTCATTATTTTTTACCCGAGTACCCACTGTATTTATCCATTCATCTGCTGATAGACACTTAGGTTGCTTCCATGTCTTGGCTACTGTAAATAATGCTCCTGTGAACACTGTGGTGAATTTATCTTTTCAAACCAGCGTTTTCATTTCTTCAGATATATATCAAGTAGTAAAAATTCTGGATCATATGCAAAGAGATCCAACTAGTCCATCCTAAAGGAAATCAGTCCTGAATATTCATTGGTAGGACTGATGCTGAGGCTGAAACTCCAATACTTTGGCCACCTGATGCAAAGAGCTGACTCATTTGAAAAGACTGTGATGCTGGGAAAGATTGAGAGTAGGAGGAGAAGGGGATGACAGAGGATGAGATGGTTGGATGGCATCACTGACTCAATGGATATGGGTTTGGGTGGACTCTGGGAGTTGGTGATGGATGGAGAGGTCTGGTGTGCTGCAGTTCATGGGATCACAAAGAGTCAGACATGACTGAGTTACTAAACTGATCTGAATGGTATTTATATTTTTAGTTAACTCCATACTATTTTCCACAGTGGCTGCATCAATTTATATATTCCCACCAGTGGTGTACAAGAGTTTCCTTTCTTCCATATCTCTATCAACATAGGTTATTTGTGGTATTTTGATGATAGATATTCTTACAGGTGTGAGTTAATACCTCATTGTGGTTGAATTTCTCTGATAGTGATATTGACCAAATTTTCATAGGCCTGTTGGTCAAGTGTATGTCTTCTTTAGAAAATAAATGTCTGTTCAAGTCTTCTGCCCATTTTTTATTGGGTTGTTCAGTTTGTTTGTTAGTTTTGTTTTATTTTTGATATTTAGTTGTATGAGTCATTTAAAATGCTTGGGATATTGCAGATATTTTCTCCCAGTCAGTAGGTTGTCTTTTCATTTTGTCAGAGGTTTTCCTTTGTTGTACAAAAGCTTTTAAATTTAATTAGAGCCTATTTCTTTATTTTTGCCTTTGTTTACCTTAAGAGACAGAACCAAAATAAAAAAAAATATAGCTACAATTTATGTCAAATAGAATTGATACTTTTGAACTGTGATGTTGGAGAAGACTCTTGAGAGTCCCTTGGACTGCAAGGAGATCCAACCAGTCCATCCTAAAGGAAATCAGTCCTGAATATTCATTAGAAGAACTGATACTGAAGCTGAAACGCCAATACTTTGGCCACCTGATGCGAAGAACTGATTCATCTGAAAAGACCCTGATGCTGGGAAAGATTGAAGGCAGGAGGAGAAGGGGATGACAGAGGA
Organism: Antilocapra americana; assembly: GCA_007570785.1. Classification (NCBI taxonomy): domain Eukaryota; kingdom Metazoa; phylum Chordata; class Mammalia; order Artiodactyla; family Antilocapridae; genus Antilocapra; species Antilocapra americana. Next base: position 104,400 of record ML664175.1, on the reverse strand, counting down.
TGAAATGGTTGGATGGCATCACTGACTTGATGGACATGAGTTTGAGTAAGCTCCAGGAGCTGGTGTTGGACAGGGAAGCCTGGCATGCTGCAGTCCATGGGGTTGCAAAGAGTTGGACACAACTAAGCTGCTGAACTAAAGTGATGCCAAAGAGTGTTATGTCTATGTTTTCTTCTAGGACTTTTATGGTTCCCGGTGTTACATTTAGATCTTTAAACAATTTTGAGTTGATTTTTGTATTGGGTTGGCCAAAAAGTTAATTTGGCTTTTTCCACAAGATGCTACAGAAAAACCGTAGAGAACTTTTTAGCCAACCCAAAACATAATGTGAGTGGAGGTTCTAATCTCATTATTTTATATGTAGCTGTCATGTTTTCCCAATATCACTTAGTAAAGAGAATGTCTTTTCTCCACTGTATATTCTTGCCTTCTTTGTCATAGATTAATAAACTGTAACTGTGAGGGTTTATTTTGGGGCTCTTTACTCTTCTCCATTGATCTATGTGCCTGTTTTTGGGCCAGTACCACCCTATTTTGATAACTTTACATTCATACTATATTCTGAAGTCAGGGAGTGTGATACCTCCAGCTTTATTCTTTTTTATCAAGGTTTATTTTTGCTATTCAGGATACTTTTTTGATTTATTTGAATGTTAAGATTATTTGTTCTAGCTCTATGAAAAATGTCATGGGTACTTTGATAGAAATTGCATTAAATATGTACACTAAGTCCTCTATATATGACCAAATTCCACTCTGAAAGCATGTTTGTAAGTCCAGTTTGTTCATAAGCCCAACAAAGTTAGACTTGGTGCCTAACTAACACTATTGGCTATATAGTATTGTACTATAATAGATTTCTAATAGTTTTCATACAAATAATGCATAAAATACACAAATAATAAAGCATTTTTTAATCTACAGTACTTTGAAAAGTACAGTAATATAAATACAACAGCTGACAAATAAGAGCTGATAGCAGTACCAAGTACATCATCACTGCTTTTATACTCACTTCCAGGCATCTCAGGCTTGAAACAAAGATACTGTACTACTATACTCTATATAGTATTGTACAGTGAAATACACAAAAGCATAATCACCTGTAGACCATGCATGCACATGACAGTGTACACCAGACATGTGAGCTAACTTATATGATTGGAAAAATGAAAACAAGTTTCCATCTTTGAAAGTTCACAACTTGTATGTAGGGGATTTACTGTAGAGAGCTTTGCTTAGTATGGACATTTTAACAATGTTAATTCTTCCAACCTATAAATATGGAATGTCTTTCCACTACTTTGTATCATTTTCGATTTCCTTCATCAATGTCATGTAGTTTTCAGTCTTTCACCTCCTTGATTGAGTTTATTCCTAAATCTATTCTTTTTGATGCAATTTTAAATAAGATTTTTTTTTTCTTGCTTTCATTTTCTTGTAGTAAGTAAAAGCAACAGGTTTCTGTATATAATTGTATCCTACAACTTTATGGAGTTCATTTATTCTAATAGTTTTTTAGTGGACACCTTAGAGTTCTTTGTGCAGGAGACCTGGGTTCGATCTCGGTATCGAGAAGATCCTCTGGAGAAAGGAATGTCTACACACTCAAGTATTCTTACCTAGGAAATCCCATGGATGTAGGAGTCTGGCTGATGACAGTCCATAGATCGTAAAGAGCTGGACTCAACTGAGTGACTAACACTTTCACTTTCATATTTAGGGTTTTCTATAAACAGTTTCATGCCATCTGCAAATAGTGAATTTTATTTATTCCCTTCCAATTTGGATTTCTTTGTGTGTGTGTGTGTGTGTGTGTGTGTGTGTGTGTGTGTGTGTGTGTGTGTGTGTATCTGTCTGATTCCTGTGGCTAGGATTGTCAATATTATGATAAATAGAAGTGGTGAGAGTGAACCTGCCTGTCCTGTTCCTGATCTTAAAGGAAAAGCTTTCAGCTTTTCATAACTGAGTATGATGTTAGCTGTGCATGTGTGTGAGTGTGTGTTAGCCACTCAGTCGTGTCCAACTCTTCAACCTCATGAACTCTAGCTCACCAGGCTCCTTTCTCCATGGAATTCTCCAGGCAATAATACTAGAGTGGGTTGTTATTCCCTTCTCCATGGTATCTTCCCAACCCAGGGATCAAACCTGGGTCTCCTGCAATGCAGACAGATTCCTTACCATTTGAGCCACCAAGGAATCACTTGTCATAAATAGCCTTGATTATGTTGAGATATTTTACCTCTAAATCCACTCTGATGAGAGTTTTTAAGATGAATGGAGGTTGAATTTTGCAAAGGCTCTTATTGAGATGATCATGTGATTTTTATTCTTTCCTTTTGTTAATGTGGTATCTCACATTGATTTGCAGATGTTGAACTGTGCTTACATGTTGTGACTAAATCCTGCTTTATCATGTTGTGTGACATTTTATCTATTGTTGAATTCAGTTTGCCAATATTTTGTTGTTGTTTCTTTGTACCTAACCTACAATTTTTTATTTGTAGTGTCTGTCTGATTTTGGTATCAGGGTAATCATGGCTTTGTAGGATGAATTTGGTAGTGTTCTGCCCTCTTCAATTTTGGCATAGTTTGAGGAGGTTAGGTATTAGGTCTTCTTCATCTGTGTGGTAGAATTCCCATGTCAAGCTTCCTAGTACTGGACTATTATTTTCTGGAAGTCCTTATATTACAAATTCAATTTCATTTGTAGTGATTGGTCTGCTCAAATTGTTTCTTCTTGATTTATCCTCAGTAGGCTGTATGTTTCTAGAATCTTGCCCGTTTCTTCTAGGTGGTCCAGTTTGTTGGCCTAAAATTGTTCATAGTAATCTGTTATCATTTTTTATATCTCTATGATATCCATTGTTATTTTTTTTTCATTTCTTATTTTATTTATTTAGGTCTTACGTCTCTTCTTGGTGAGCCTGGCTAAAGGTTTGTTAACTTTGTTTATTTTTTAAAAACAGCTCTTGGTTTCATTTATTTTTTTCCATTGTTTTTAAGATCTCTTATTTCCTTCCTCTCTGCTCTTCCTTATTTTCTTTCTTCTGCTGACTTTGACTTGTTTTTCTTTTTCTTATTCCTTCATATGATAAATTAGATCATTTATTTGAGATTTTTCTTATTTCTTGAGGGAGGGCTGTATCACTATATTCTTCCCTCCTAGATTCCTTTTGCTGAGTCCTGATTTTGGAAAATTGTCTTTTTATCTTTGTCTTGAGATATTTTCTGACTTCCTTTTGATTCCTTTACTGACCTACTGTATTTATTTATTTATTTTTATCAGCATGTTGTTTAGCTTCCACATGTTTGTTTTTCCCATTCTTCTTCTTGATTTGATTTCTTTTCTGTCATAGTACTATCATTGGGAAAAAATGCTTGATATAATTTCTGTTCTCTTAAATATGTTGACTTGGTTGGGGGCCTAGTATGTGATCTGTCCTGGAAAACTTCCATGTGCACTTGAAGAAAATGCATTGTCTGCTGTTTTATGTTAATTGGCATTGAGATAGCCATTAAGCAAATTTAAGAAATATACCTCATGAAAATGGAAAAAGTCACTTTCAGTCTGAGTATGTCTTTAGCTGAAGTGAGTCTCTTGTAAGCAGCATATAGTTTTGTTTTTTTTTTAATCCGATCAGCCACCCCATGTCTTTGGATTGGAACATTCTTTCCATTGACATTTAAAGTGATTATTGACCGATATGTACTTGTCATTTTGTTACTTGTTCTAGTTGGTTTCTTTTTATATTCTTTTAATTTCTTTCTTTCTGGTTTGATCATTTTCTTTAGCAGTATACTTGTATTCCTTTTGCTCTAGTTTTTGTGTACCTATCACTAAGGAGTTCATAAATATGAAACTATATCAACTTGTTTTAAGCTAATAGTCACTTAAGTTCAAGGACATTCTAAATTATCTACATTTTTTACTCTCCTTGCCTATATTTTGTATTTTTGTGTCATATTTTACATTTTCATATTTATCCCTGAACTGCTTATTGTACTTAGAGTTGTTTTTTAAATTTTTGTCTTTTATTCATTGTCCTAGCTTATTTAAGCAGTTGATCCACAACCTTAACTATATGTTTGACTTTACTAGAGGAAGTTTCCTCCTTTATTTTTAAAAATTAATTTATTTTAATTGGAGACTAATTACTTTACAATATTGTGGTGATTTTTGCCATACATTGACATGAATCAACCATGGGTGTACCTGTGTTCCCCATCCTGAATCCCCCTCCTTCCTCCCTCCCCATCCCATCCCTTAGGGTCATCCCAGTTCACCAGCCCTGAGTACCCTGTCTTATGCATCAAACCTGGACTGGCGATCTATTTCACATATGATAATATACATGTTTCAGTGCTATTCTTTCAAATCACTCCACCCAGCCTTCTCCCACAGAGTCCAAAAGTCTATTCTTTACATTTGTCTCTTTTGCTGTCTCACATATAGGGTCATCGTTACATCTTTCTAAATTCCATATATATGCATTAATATACTGTGTTGGTGTTTTTATTTTGGACTTACTTCACTCTGTATAATAGGCTCCAGTTTCATCTACCTCATTAGAACTTATAAGAATGTATTCTTTTTAATAGCTGAATAATATTCCATTGTGTATATGTACCACAGCTTTGTTATCCATTCGTCTGCCAGTGGACATCTATTGCTTCCATGTCCTGGCTATTGTAAACAGTGCTACAATGAACATCGGGGTACATGTCTCTTACGATTCTGGTTTTCTCAATGTGTATGCCCAGCAGTGGGATTGCTGTCGTATGGCAGTTCTATTTCCAATTTTTTAAGGAATCCCTACATAGTTCTCCATAGTGGTTGTACTAGTTTGCATTCCTACCAACAGGGTAAGAGGGCTCCCTTTTCTCTGCACCCTCTCCAGCATTGCCATTCTGACTGGTGTGAAATGGTACCTCATTGTGGTTTTGATTTGCATTTCTCTGATAATGAGTGATGTTGAGCATCATTTCATGTGTTTGCTAGCCATCTGTATGTCTTCTTTGTAGAAATGTCTGTTTAGTTCTTTTACCCATTTTTTGACTGGGTCATTTATTGTTCTGGAATTGAGCTTCAGGTCCTGTTTGTATATTTTTGAGATTAATTCTTTGTCAGTTGCTTCATTTGCTATTATTTTCTTCCATTCCGAAGGCTGTCTTTTCACCTTGCTTATAGTTTCCTTCATTGTTCAAAAGCTTTTAAGTTTAATTAGGTCCCATTTGTTTAATTTTTGCTTCTATTTCCATTACTCTGGGAGGTGGGTCATAGAGGATCCTGCTGTGATTTATGTCAGACAGTGTTTTGCCTATGTTTTCCCCTAGTAGTTTTATAGTTTCTGATCTTACATTTAGATCTTTAATCCATTTTGAATTTATTTTTGTGTATGATGTTAGAAAGTGTTCTAGTTTCATTCTTTGACAAGTGGTTGACCAGTTTTTCCAGCACCACTTGTTAAAGAGATTGTCTTTTCTCCATTGTATACTCCTGCCTCCTTTGTCAAAGATAAGGTGTCCATAGGTGTGTGGATTTATCTCTGGGCTTTCTATTTTGTTCCATTGATCTATATTTCTCTCTTTGTGCCAGTACAATACTGTCTTGATGACTGGAGCTTTGTAGTATACCCTGAAGTCAGGCAGGTTGATTCCTCCAGTTCCATTCTTCTTTCTCAAGATAGCTTTGGCTATTTGAGGTGTTTTGTAATTCCATACAAATTGTGAAAATATTTGTTCTAGTTCTGTGAAAAATACCATTGGTAGATTGATAGGGAATGCATTGAGTCTATAGATTGCTTTGGGTAGTATATTCATTTTCACTATATTGATTCTTCCTATCCAGGAACATGGTATATTTCTCCTTTTATGTCATCTTTGATTTCTTTCATAAGTGTTTTATAGTTTTCTATATATACGTCTTTTGTTTCTTTAGGTAGATTTATTCTTAAGTATTTTATTCTTTTCGTTGCAATGGTGAATGAAATTGTTTCCTTAATTTCTCTTTTTGTTTTCTCATTGTTAGTGTATAGGAATGCAAGGGATTTCTGTATGTTAATTTTATATCCTGCAATTTTACTATATTCACTGATTAGCTCTAATAATTTTCTGGTGATGCCTTTAGGATTTTCTATGAAGAGGATCATGTCATCTGCAAACAGTGAGAGTTTTACTTCTTTTTCCAACCTGGATTCCTTTTTCTCTTTCTTCTCTGATTGCTGTGGCTAATACTTCCAAAACTATGTTGAATAGTAGTGGTGAGAGTGGGCACCCTTGTCTTGTTCCTGAGTTTGGGGGAAATGCTTTCAATTTTTCACAATTGAGGATAATGTTTGTTGTGGGTTTATCATATATGGCTTTTATTATGTTGAGGTATGTTCCTTCTATGCCTGCTTTCTGGAGGGGTTTTATCATAAATGTATGTTGAATTTTGTCAAAGGCTTTTACTGCATCTATTGAGATAATCATATGGTTTTTATGTTTCAATTTGTTAATGTGGTTATCACATTGATTGATTTGCGAATATTGAACAATCCTTGCATCCCTGGGATAAAGCCCACTTGGTCATGATGTATGATCTTTTTAGTATGTTGTTGGATTCTGTTTGCTAGAATTCTGTTAAGGATTTTTGCATCTATGTTCATCAGTGATACTGGCCTGTAGTTTTCTTTTTTTGTGGCATCTTTGTCGGGTTTTGGAATTAGGGTGATGGTGGCCTCATAGAATGAGTTTGGAAGTTTACCTTCCTCTGCAATTTTCTGGAAGAGTTTGAATAGGATAGGTGTTAGCTCTGCACTAAAATTTTGGTAGAATTCAGCTGTGAAGCCATCTGGTCCTGGGCTTTTGTATTTTGGAAGATTTCTGATTAGTTTCAATTTCTGAGCTTGTGATGGGTCTGTTAAGATTTTATATTTCTTCCTGGTTCAGTTTTGGAAAGTTATACTTTTCTAAGAATGTGTCCATTTCTTTCAAGTTGTCCATTTTATTGGCATATAGTTGCTGATAGTAGTCTCTTATGATCCTTTGTATTGCTGTATTACCTCTTGTGATTTCTCCATTTGCATTTCTAATTTTATTGTTTGATTTTTTCTCCTTTTTTTCCTTGATGAATCTGGCTAATAATTTGTCTATTTTATTTATATTCTCAAAGAACCAGTTTTTAGCTCTGTTGATTTTTGCTATGGCCTCTTTTGTTTCTTTTGTATTTATTTCTGCCCTAATTTTTGTGATTTCTTTCCTTCTACTTACCCTGGGGTTCTTCATTTCTTCTTTTTCTAGTTGCTTTAGGTGTAAAGTTAGGTTGTTTATTTGATTTTTCTCTTGTTTCTTGAGGTAAGCATGTATTGCTGTTAACCTTCCCCTTAGCACTGCTTTTACTGAATCCCATAGATTTTGGGTTGTTGTGTTTTCATTTTCATTCATTTCTATGCATATTTTGATTTCTTTTTTTATTTCTTCTATTATTTGTTGGGTACTCAGAAGTGTATTGTTTAACCTCCATATGTTTCTATTTTTAATAGTTTTTTTTCCTGTAGTTGACATCTAATCTTCCTGCACTGTGATCAGAAAAGATGGTTGGAATGATATCAATTTTTAAAAAATTTACCAAGGCTCTATTTATGGCCCAGGATGTGATCTATGCTGGAGAAGTTTCCATGTGCACTTGAGAAAAAAGTGAAATTCATCGTTTTGGGGTGAAATGTCCATAGATATCAATTAGGTCTAACTGATCCCTTGTATTATTTAAAGTTTGTGTTTCCTTGCTAATTTTCTGTTTAGTTGATCTATCCATAGGTGTGAATGGAGTATTAAAGTCTCCCAGTATTGTTGTGTTACTGCTAATTTCCCTTCCACACTTTTTAGCATTTGCCTTACATATTTCAATGCTCCAATGTTGGGTGCATATATATATTTATAATTGTTATAGCTTCTTCTTGAATGGATCCTTTGATCATTACGTAGTGTCCTTTATCTCTTTCACGGCTTTTATTTTAAAGTCTATTTTATCTGATATGAGTATTGCTACTCCTGCTTTCTTTTAGTCTCTTTTTGCATGAAATATCTTTTTCCAGCCCTTCATTTTCAGTTTGTATGTGTCCCTTGGTTTGAGGTCAGTCTCTTGTAGACAGCATATATAGGAGTCTTGTTTCTGTATCCATTCAGCCAGTCAGTCTTTGTCTTTTGGTTGGGACATTCAACCCATTTACATTTAAAGTAATTATTAATAAATATGATCCCGTTGCCATTTACTTTGTTGTTTTAGGTTCGAGTTTATAGACCTTTTCTGTGTTTCCTGGCTAGAGAAGACCCTTAAGCATTTGGTGAAGAGGTGGTTTGGTGGTGCTGAATTCTCTCAGCTTTTGCTTGTCTGTTAAGCTTTTGATTTCTCCTTCCTATTTAAATGAGATCCTTGCTGGGTACAGTAATCTGGGTTATAGGTTTTTCTTTTTAATCACTTTAAGTATGTTCTGCCATTCCCTTCTGGCCTGAAGAGCTTTTATTGAAGGAACAGCTGTTATCCTTATGGGAATTCCCTTGTGTGTTATTTTTGCTTTTCCCTTGCTGCTTTTAATATTTGCCCTTTGTGTTTGATCTTTGTTAATTTGAGTAATATACACCTTGGGGTGTTTCACCTTGGATTTATCTTGTTTGGGACTCTCTGGGTTTCTTGGACTTGGGTGGCCATTTCCTTCCCCATTTTAAGCAAGTTTTCAACTATTATCTCCCCAAGTATTTTCTCACAGCCTTTCTTTTTGTCTTCTTCTCAGACTCCTATGATTTGAATGTTGGAGAATTTGACATAGTCTCAGAGATCTCTGAGGCCATCCTCATTTCTTTTAATTCTTTCTTTCTTTTTTCCTCTCTGCTTCATTTATTTCCACCATTCTATCTTCCACCTCACTTATCCTATCTTCTGCCTAAGTTATTCTACTGTTGGTTCCCTCCAGGGTGTTTTTGATCTCAGTTATTGCATTATTCGTTACTGACTGACTCTTTTTTATTTCTTCTAGGTCCTTGTCAAACATTCCTTGCATCTTCTGAATCCTTGTCTCCAGACTATCCATAATTTTAATTTGTTTGCAAGTTTTTGGATCATTTTCACTATCATTATTCTGAATTCTTTTTCAGGTAGACTCCCTATCCCCTCCTCTTTTATATGGTTTGGTGGGCATTTATCATCTTCCTTTACCTGCTGCATATTTCTCTGCCTTTTCATCTTGTTTAGATTGCTGTGTTTGGGGTGGCTTTTCTGTATGCTTGGAGTTTGTGATTCCTCTTTATTGTGGCAGTTCCTCTCTGTGGGTGGGTTTGGATGAGTGGCTTGTTAAGGTTTCTTGGTTAGGAAAGCTTGTGTCGGTGTTCTGGTGGGTGGTGCTGAATGTCCTCTCTCTGTAGTGCAATGAAGTGTCCAGTGGTATGTTTTGAGGTGTCTATGGGTCTTGTTTGACTTTTGGCCACCTGTATTTTAATGCTTAGGGTTATGTTCCTGCATTGTTGGAGAATTAGCTTGGTATGTCTTGCTGTGAAACTTGTTGGCTCTTGGGTGGAGCTTAGTTTCAGTGTAGGTATGGAGGCTTTTGGATGAGCTCTTGTTGATTAATGTTCCCTGGAGTCAGAAGTTTTCTGGTGTTCTCAAGTTTTGGATTTAAGCCTCCTGCCTCTAGCTTTCAGTTTTATTCTTACAGTAGCCTCAAGACTTCTCCATCCATACAGCACCAATGATAAAACATCTAGGTTAATGGTGAAAAGATTCTCCACAGTTGAGGGGCCCAGAGAGGTTCGTTGAGTTACTAGGACAAGAGAAGAGGGAGGAGGGAGATAGAGTTGCCCAGGAGAATAAGAGGGATAACCAAAAGGGGAGAGAGCAATCTAGCCAGTTATAAATTCCTTATGTGCTCTCCACAGTCTGGAACACTCAGAGAGGTTCATGGAGTTACACAGAGAAGAGAATAGGGAGGAAGGAGATAGAGGTGACCAGGAGGAAAAGAGGGGAAGTCAAAAGAATCTCTTCTTGACAGATCTAGCTAGTAATCGGTTCCCTAAGTGTTCACCACAGCCTGGAACACTCAAAGAGATTCATAGAGTTGGGTAGAGAAGGGAAGGGGGAGGGAGGAGATAGAGTTTACCTGGGGGAGAAAAGGGAGAGTCAAAAAGGGAGAGAGCAATCAAGCCAGTAATCACACTCCTAAGTAAAAATGTGTATTGAAGATTTGATTCTTAAAAGTACAAAATTAATAACAAAAACCAGAAAGCAAAGATTAAAAATCTAGAGTAGAGGTTAGACTCTCAAAAATACAACATTAAAGAAACAAAACAAAACCACAAAAATTATAAAATATATATATATATGTAAAATTTGCTTTAAAAATAGTCTTTTTTTGCAAGGTAATCGTAGGTTATAAAAATGAAAATTAAAGGAGTAATAAGTTTAAAAGAATTTTTAAAATTTTAAAATGATCATAGTAAAATATATCTAGGAATTTCTCTGGAGCTGTTGAGGGCAGTGTGGGGTCAGTTCAGTTTCAGATAGTTCCTTGTTTTAGCTTATATTTCTTCTCAAGGTCTCTAGGTCTCTTCCAATGTAGTCAGCACTAACTACAGAGTTTTAATCTGTTGCACCTATACACTTTCAAAGCAGTTCCCTCTTCTTTGTTTATTTTGGCTTTCTCTGTTTGCAAGTCTCTCCAGTGTCTAATGTACACCCTGACACAAGGGACAAAGGGGGTCACTTATACAGGCTAACTTGTTCAGCTGTACCTTGGGAGGGAGGAATACCACAAACAAATATCACTGGCGTTTGTGAGGAGTGCTCACAGTGCCTGGGCCACACTGGGTTTGCCCTTGATCACAGCGTGTTTGCTTTTCCCGTCTACACTGTTCAGGCTTCAGGTTGCTCTACAGGGGAACTGTCTAAAGCAGGCCCTGGGTTGCATGCACTTCCCAGGTCTAAGCCGCTCAGGTTCAGATTCTTGGTTACTCCACAAAGGCACAGAGTCAGTTGAGCCTGCTTTTTGTGCCCTTCCCAGGTCTGAGCAGCTCAGGCAACCAGGTGCTTGGTAAACACACTCTCTCAGCTGGGTGGTGCATCTTATCACCTCCCTGGTCACAGCCCCTTGATTTCCTGGGTGCATAGTGGGAGTGATGTCTCAGGTGTGCCAGGTGTCTCCTCTGGGGGCTGACCTCAGGCTGCAACCCTCCTGGCGGATGTCAACCGTCCAGGATACCAGGAAGATTTGGTTAGTAACTGGGAGCCTGCTCACAGTTTGTTGGAGGATGCTGTCTCTGAGGCCAACATTGCCCCTTGCCTTTTGGTTCTGGCTGTCACCCGCCTACCTCTCTGCCACCAGTTGGGGGATGGCCCGGTCTGCAGCTGGCTAGCTCTCCTCTGGTATTCACTCAGTCCTTTGTTCTGTGAGCAGGCCGAGGAGTGCTTTAGGTTAGAGCTTTTCACGCCAAAGTTCTTTCTCTCTCTCTCTTTTTTTCTCTCTGGCTATCCTACAGTTTGGGTTGCTCTCTAATGTTAGCTCCCTCAGATTGTCCTCAGATTCAGGCCTGGTCCTTACCCTAAGCATGTAGCCCCTGCTCGCTGCTGGGGCAAACGTGAGCATCTGGGCTACTTTCCTGGTTTTGGAAACTTTCCTGGTTTTGGTTTCCAGGGTTTCCTGGTGTTTGGAAACTTCTCCTCCTTCATGACTCCCTCCCTGGAATGGGTCTCCATGCTTAACTCTTTTGTCTCTCTTTTTATCTTTTATATTATGTCCTACCTCCTTTCAAAGAGAATGGGCCACCTTTCTGAGTGCCTAGTGTCCTCGGTCAGCATTCAGAAGTTGTTCTGTGGAATTTGCTCAGCGTACAAATGATCTTTCGATGAATTTGTGGGAGAGAAAGTGGTCTCCCAGTCCTATTCCTCTGCCATCTTAGGATCAACCCCCTCCTACTTTACTTCAAATTGATATCTTTGTAGATATTTATTTCCCACTTAGAGAAGACATTAACATTTTTTTTTATGATTGGTTTAGTACTGAGTAACATGTTTAGTTTTTGCTTGCTTGAGAAGTTCTTTATCTCTCCTTAAATTCTGAGTGATAATATTTCTGGGAAGAATATCTGAAGTTGTAGGTTTTTCCTTTTCAATATACTTTCAATATATCATGCTATTCCCTCTGGCCTGCAAATCTTCTGCTTAAAAAATCAACTGACATCCTTATGGGGGTTCCCTTACATTTGACTCTTTGCTTTCTCTTGCTGACTTTCAAATTATCTCTCTAATTAAAATTCACCATTTTAATTGGTATTGGTCTATTGGGTTCATCTTGTTTGGAACTCTTTGCTTTCTGGATCTGGATATCTATTTTCTTCTTTACTGCCATGATTTCATTAAATTCATTTTACCATCTTTCTCTCTCTCTCCTCTTTCTAGGCCCCTATATTGTGAATGTCAATATGTTTGATTTTGTCTCTGAGTTTCCTTAAACTGTTCTCTTTTTAAATTTGAGTTTCTTTTTGATCTTCTGTTTGGGTGGTTTCCATTATACTGTCTTCTAAACCACTTATTTGTTCTTCTCTATTCTAATACGCTGTTATTTTCTTCTATCATGTTTTTAATTTCCATTATATTTTCAACTCTGACTAGTTCTCTTTTACTTTCTAGGTTCTTATTAAATTTTTCATTCTGTTCTATTTTTTCTGTACTTCAGTTATCTGTCTTGTTACTAATGCTTTGAAATCTTTATCTTGTAAATTATTTCTATTTATTCGGGTATTTTTTCATGTTTTTTTTTTGTTGTTGTTGTTGTTCTTAATATTTAAAGCAAAGTTCTCTGTCTTTTCATTTTGCTTAACTTTCTCTGTCTCTGTATTATTAGATGAAACAGTTACTTATCCCAATCTTGAAAGAATGTTCTTGTATGGGAGCATCCCTAAACATTCTATACTTGCCTAGTGGCTTTTATGGGAGAGCTACATCCAAAAATAAGCATGGATCATGTCTTTCCCCAGGGTTTGCTAACAGCTATAAACTTAGTGGCAGGTGGGACTGGAGATAGAGGGGGGTAGAGGCCAGAACCAGTTGTGTGCTGGGCTTCTCCTAGGCTCAGTGGCTGTCACCTCCCTATGTGAATGCAGTAAGATCTCAGGATGCTAGAGAAGAAGCCATGAGGTTCGGTTCTGGGCTGGTTCTGTTCCCTCTGAGTGTGTGCTCTCCTTGTCCCAGCAGTGGTACCTTTGTCCCAGAAAGGAGCAGCACTGGAGCAAGATGGGCCATACTGGGCACTTGGCATAGATCTGGGCATATACTAAAGTAGTTCTGGTATGCCAGTCAGACCTCCAGATCAGTCCTGATCTGCCAGTGCTAGGAATGGCCACCCTCACCCTGTTCAGGTCCTATCCAGCTCCACCCCCCTTGATTGTACATTTTCTTCTTTGGAAACAGCAGAGTTTGCTCTAGTGGGGAAATGTACCTGTGCAACCTATCACTTCTCTTTCCTTTCTATGCAACTCTGTAGACCACTCTTTACAACCTTGATTGTATAAGAGTCTTTCTACCAGTCTCCAGTCTGTCGTCAGTGAGAATTTCTCCACAATTAAGTTTATTTGTGATGTCATTGTATGGAGACATGAACTCAACAACCTCTTTATTCTGTCACCATTATTTCCCCATCTTATTTGAATAACTAACTAAAAACAGTACTAAGTGCTACCTCAAGCACTTTTCTACCCCATCTTTCAACACCGTGATCACCCTTGGGACTCTTTTATGTAAGAATTCTAGTACTTTCCCCACCAACTTCAGCAGAAAACTCTTAGTCCTTGTAAAGTCACCTAGGTGGTATGTGACTTACATATCAGTCAGGTTAGTTCAGCTCAGTTGCTCAGTTGTGTCCGACTCTTTGTGACCCCATGGACTGTAGCACTCCAGGCCTCCCTGTCCATCACCAACTCCTGGAGTTTACTCAAACTCATGTCCATTGAGTTGGTGATGACATCCAACCATCTGATGTTCTGTCATCCCCTTCTCCTCCCACCTTCAATCTTTCCCAGTATCAGGGTCCTTTCAAATGAGTCAGTTCTTCGCATCAGGTGGCCAAAGTTTTGGAGTTTCAGCTTCAGCATCAGTCCTTCCAATAAATATTCAGGACTGATTTCCTTCAGAATTGACTTACATATAAAGACACACACAAAAAAAAACCTGGTTCCAGTAGGTTACACACTGATCGTGGATAGAGGATCTTAATTTAGTTAAATCTCTATTAAATGAGATACTTGGGGAATAATAAACTGAATGTAAAGGCATTCTTTGCAACCATGTAAAAGGCATATGTTTTGTATGGTGGTGGTTTAGTCAATAAGTCATATCTGACTCTTGCAACCCCATGGACTATAGCCTGCCAGGCTCCTCTGTCCATGGAATTCTCCAGGCAAGAATAGTGGAGTGGGTTGCCATTTCCTTCTCCAGGGGATCTTCCCAATCCAGGAATTGAACCTAGGTCTCCTGAGTTGCAAGTAAATTCTTTACCAACTGAGCTACGAGGGAAGCCAAATGTTTTATATAGTGATGTGATTAATGTGTTTTTCTCGTGAAGATGTTTTTACTTTTTGTTTTCCTTAGTACTCAGTAGAATACAGAGCGTCTGAAACCAAAGAACTGCAGGGGTGGTTTTTCATTTCAAGGGTAACTTCCAAAGTACATAGATTCATTTTACCCTTGAGTTTTATTTCCTGTGGTGTCATGAAACAATTAACACCAAGATTTGGAGAAATGTTGACAACCCAGGAACTATATTTTTATTTTCCTAACTTATAAAGAACTAAATGAGGGATAAAATAAAGAGAGATTAAGGATGAGTAGAATTTTCTCCATAGGAGCCACAAGCGCTCCAAGTAGTCACTATGCCGGGTTCAGGAACATTGCCAAGTCTGCTATTCTTCACAGTTTGCCCAAAGGAGAATGCTCATCTCCTCATTTGCTTCATCTATTTCCATAGGCATATTCTTAATGCCAATAAATTAAATACTGATAACAGGAGCTCCAATTTTCATTTGAGTCTGGATCTTAGTGTCCAAGTTTTACCTATTATTAACATTTTTCTTTCCAAGAATAAATGCTTTCTGATTTTATGACATGACGACTGCTGCTGCTGCTGCTGCTAAGTCGCTTCAGTCATGTCTGACTCTGTGTGACCCCATAGATGGCAGCTACCAGGCTCCAAACTGGAGTGGGTTGCCATTTCCTTCTCCAGACATGACGGCAAGCATCTTCAAAACAGCTACGTTCCTTTATACATATCTGTACTACTTGCAGTGCTTACCAAGTGCCTTTGAATATGGCTAAATTAATTGCTAACCAAATGATCTTATTTTGTCAAATTTGAAATTGTTGGACTTGGCTTCCATTTTTTTCCTGAAGGTTTTGAGTGTATGTGTGTTTATGTGTATATTTCTGTGTGTACTCAATAATCAGGTGATGAGTATGTTAAGTATCTTCCACTTGACCTTCCTGATCCAATTTCCACTCTTCTCTAAAATGCTTTCTGTCCCCAAGGACTGCCTATTTGAATTACATCACCCTGCTCCTTCTGTGTCCCCATTAGCATCTATTTAGGTTTATCTAATGGAGATCCTCAGCAGGAGGTAGAAGACTGATCCTGGGGACTCACTTGTGAACAGCTGAAGTAAGAATAGATGTATGTGAGGAGGGGTAATTAGGTCTTAGAATGCTTTGGGAAAAGAAGAAAATGCCTCACCACTGGTATTGCTGTTGAAAGAGCTTGTGAAATTTTTAAAGATAACAACAGTGAGATTATCTGCTTGACCTTTTACATATGGATATATAAAGCAGAGGTCAATCAATCATTGAATGAGTGTCAAATTCCTGTCCACTCTGGGTGTACTGCCATGTTGAGCTGAGGTTTTAGGAGGGAAACTGAAGCAGATTCTTCCCCTGGAGGTCTTAGTGAAACCCATAGAACTTGTTAAGCAAGTATTGCCCAATATTAAATATACTATCCAGAGACTTTTAGAAAATTAATCTTGTACCTGTGTACTCTGGGGATATTTTTTCTGTTGTCAATCAAAGGAAAATTTATATGTAGGTTTTAGTTATCATAATAAAAATATTCAAATGAACCCAAAGAATATATATAGTAACAATAAAAATATTAAGGTCCAAAGAGAGCTTGTATACAATTCAGAAAAAAGTAACAAAATCAAGAAAGTTAGCTCAAGGATTTTCTACTGTAGAACAAATCAGAAATAAGGTAAGACCAAGAGCATTCAGAAGCAGAAGTTTTGTGGTAATGGTGACAAGGAGAATAGGTGAAGATTTTATGAAATGGCTAAAGATCCCTAATCCTTAAGACCCATGAATCAAGCACAAGGCTGGAAAATACATTGAAAGAATTTGTATACTCTAATTACATAATAGCATTCCACATACAGAAGGTGCCCAATACATATATAGTAGATGTTTGTTAAATATCAAAAATGCTAAATTTGCCTGAATGAGGTTTAAATGTTCAGTGCCTGGCAGCAGAATGAGTTATCCAATGACAATCTCTCCAAACTGAGTTCTGATTCTCTACTACTAATAGTTCTAGGTGAGAATGTGCTATTCAGATAAAGATGGATTACAGGACCTAGTGAGTTTCTCAGTATGTCAAGAATCTGGCAGATTAGTTCTGCATGTTAAGGATTTGTATTTCCCTCATTTACCTATCAATTAAAACTTATTCTGCCATGCTGTAAAACTAGAAAAAAATACACATTGCCCCTCAGTATCTCAGTTCCCACTAGATTAGGATCAGAGAGAAAAGAGAGTAACTGTAAGAATGATAAGACAGAAATCAGGATGGAGGGGGAGAGGAGAAATCAGTTCATCCTGCTTTAAAGATTTCTTTAAAATTTAATTTCCTTCTTACCTGCAGGCAGTTTTCTAAAGGTGCACATTTAACTTCTAGGTTAAATATGAAACTTAAAACCACTGGTGCTGTGGCATAAATTAAATAAGGGGAGAATAGAGAGTGATTTGTTTTTCTCCTGGAATAAAATCCCAGTACTCCTCCAAGGTTGTGTGAAAGGCTGAGGAATCTGTGGTACAAATACTTTAATTAGCTGACAGCTTGTGGGATGAATTACATCTGATCTCTGTTCACGATGCTTATATAATAAAGGACTTAATTGTTTCATTTTTTACAGTATAATGGATGGATGGAGGAGGAGGATATCTTGAGAATTTATTCATTTAAATCAGTGATTGCAATATTGTTCTGAAAAGTAGAATATAACATGTAGAAGGGTATAGAGAAAGTAAGTAGGCATCTTCAGTTTCTGGAGACTGTACCTTTGCCCTCTGGCTGGTTGGGAAGCTGACATTTCACCATCAAATAGCTCTATAACTTTTGTCTTTTGCCATTTTTTGCCATCAAGAATGTAATAGCCCTCTTTTAAAAAAATTGCTTATTTTTAATTGGAGGATAACTACGTTACAATATTGTGTTGGTTTCTGCCGTACATCAAATGATTCAGCCATAGGTATACATATGCCCCCTCCTTCTTAGGCCTCCCTCCTGCATCCCCACCCCTCTAGGTTGTCACAGAGCCCCAGATTTGAGCTTCTTGAGTCATAAAGAAATTTTCACTGGCTATCTAATTTTACATATGGTGATAGCCTCTTAAATGGTCCCTCTGCCTTGGGTTTTATCTTCTTCCATCGTCCACTCTACAGCCAGAGTGCTTCACCAGTGATGGTACTGTGACTGAGCTTTTCTCTATTTGATAATCATTCAGTGCTGCCCTGTAAGGTACACCATAAGATCTTTAACACGGATTTTAAATGCCTGATCCTGCTCTCAGTGGCTTCCTCCCCTCCCTCTGTCTTACGCATTATGCTTCAGAAGCACCTGATTACTGAAAAGTCCTTGATAAAATCACATTTTTCTCTCTGAATTTCTGCTTATGCCATCTCATCTACAATAATGCTCCTTTCCTCTTTCTAGCTCTCTCTTCCCCAACTTTTATACTGATCTTTTAAGAAGACTCAGTCATTACCTCTTCTGACCATCCCACCTTCTTCCTAGCTGCATGAACTGCCCCTCATTAATGCCTCCAAATGATACCGTAAGTAGTCTATCAAAACATTTCTCCCGCTTTATTACAAGATTTTATGAAAAATATCCCAGTAAATGATGAGTTACTTAAAATCAGGTCCCTTTTATATTCACCTGTGTGTCCCCAGCCTCTAGTATAGGACAGAACAGGTATTCATTAAATGCTCATTCAATGAATAAATGAATGAAAGTGTGTTTTACTCCATTTGTTCAACAATATTATAATAAAAGTAATATTTTACCAAATACTAAGTGAGTTTTGAATAAATCACATATACATGACCAACATTTGTGGAGTGAAATGCCACAAAAATTAAATTGCTGAGGAAGAAATCTGGACATATGTGCTATCCACTGTAACTGATTCACTTAATTGTTACAAATCAGTCACTCAGTCCTGTCTGACTCTTTGTGATCCCATGGACTGCAGCATGCCAGACCTCCCTGTCTGTCACCAACTCCCAGAGTTTACTCCAACTCATGTCCATTGAGTCTATGATGGCATCAACCATCTCATACTCTGTCGTGCCCTTCTCCTGCTGCCGTCAGTCTTTCCCAGCATCAGGGTCTTTTCAAATGTCTCAGTTCTTTGCGTTAGGTGGCCAAAGTATTGGGGTATCAGTCCTTCCAATGAATTATCAGGTCTGATTCCCTTTAGGATGGACCGGTTGGATCTCCTTGGGATCCAAGGGACTCTAAAGAGTCTTCTCCAACACCACAGTTCAAAAGCATTAATTCTTCAGCTCCCAGCTTTCTTTATAGTCCAACTCCCACATCCATAGACAGAACCCAAGGAATAGATAAAATTACAGACTGAAGACCTATTTCTGTCAAATTGATTTGCAACTTATTTTAAAATGACTTTTGTGAGTGAAAGTATTAAGAAATGTTTAAAGGTAACACGTAATTATTGCTATTTTTGAGTTTAGAGTTTGAGTAATCAAAGGAGACTTCATGGAGGTGAGGCTTCAGGTCAGCTTTGAAGAACACATAGGATTAGGAAATAAGGACATATACTCAGTTTGTAAATATTTACTGTATAACTAGGGTATTCTAGTACTACTAGAATCATAGACTGATATAATTGAAAGGCTCATTTGAGATTATAAAACACCTTCTCAATATACAAATGAGGAAATGGTATCTAACATTTACTCCCTCTGGATGGCCAATTGTAGTAAACTATGACCATAATGACAAAAACGAAAACCAAGAAACCAAGAATTCATTTCCTTTGTTAAGAAATGAATCCTCATATGAAGAGAGGGTGTTTTAAACATTTTTTTCTTATAGAAACTAATACTAAGGTTTGCCATACATTTCCTATATTTAATTATTTTTTTATTTCATTTTTTTGTAAATGGATGGTCTTTAGCAAAATGTGTACAACTATCCTCCAGTTTAGTATGTTTGTCTAGTTTATGTATTAGCCACAGCTGTTAAATTCTAAGTTATTTTACATTAACTTTTAGATTATACTTTGGATTTTTTTTTTTTTTTCTTCTTCTTCTTCTTCCCAAAAGAAGAACGTTTGGAAGTTCACAGTTCACTGTTGAAACCTGGCTTGGAGAATTTTGAGCATTACTTTGCTAGCATGTGAGATGAGTGCAATTGTGTGCGACTTTGAGCATTCTTTGGCATTGGAATGAAAACTGACCTTTTCCAGTCCTGTGGCCACTGCTGAGTTTTCTAAATTTTTTGGCATATTGAGTGCAGCACTTTCACAGCATCATCTTTTAGGATTTGAAATAGCTCAACTGGAACTCCATCACCTCTACTAGCTTTGTTCATATTAATGCTTCCTTAGGCCCACTTGACCTCACACTCTAGGATGTCTGGTTCTAAATGAGTGATCACAGTATTGTGGTTTTCTGGGTCATTAAGACCTTCCTGTACAGTTCTTCTGTGTATTCTTGCCACCTCTTCTTAATATCTTCTGCTTCTATTTAGGTCCATTTCTGTCCTTTTTATTTTTTTTATTAGTTTTGCCATACAATGACATGATATCACCATGGGTTTACATATGCTCCCCCTCCAGAACCCTTCTTCCTCCTCCCTCCCCCCGGGAAATCTCAATGCACCAGCCCCGAGCATCAATCCTGGGCTGGCGATTGATTACACATATGATAATTAACATGTTTCAATGCCATTCTCCCATATCATCCCACCCTTGCCCTCATCCACAGAGTCCACAAGTCTATTCTATACATCTGCGTTCCTTTTGCTGTCTCGCATGCTGGGTTCTCGTTACCATCTTTCTAAATTCCATATATATGCGTTAATATACTGTATTGTTGTTTTTGCTTCTGGCTTACTTCACTCTGGATAATGGGTTCCAGTTTCATCCATCTGAATAGAACTGATTCAAATGAATTTTTTTTTAATGCTGAGTAATATTCCATTGTGTATATGTACCACAGCTTTCTTCCACAATGCAGTGAGATTAGATATCAATTACAGGAGAAAACCATTCAAAACTTCCAACATATGGAGGCTCAACAACACACTGCTGAATAACCAACAAATCACAGAAGAAATCAAAAATGAAATTCAGTTATGCATAGAAACCAATGAAAATGAAAACATTTCTGTCCTTTATTGTGTTCATCTTTGCATGAAATGTTCCCTTGGTATCTCTAATTTTCTTGAAGAGATCTCTAGTCTTTCCCATCCTTTTGTTTTCCTCTAATTCTTTGCACTGATTATGCTTTCTATCTTTGCTTGCTATTCTTTGAAACTCTGCATTCAAATGGGTATATCTTTCCTTTTTTTCTTTGCCTTTGGCTTTTCTTCTTTTCATAACTATTTGTAAGGCCTCATCAGACAGCCATTTTGCTTTTTTTCATTTCTTTTTCTTGGAGCTGGTCTTGATCCCTGTTTCTTATACAGTGTCACGAACCTCCATCCATACTTCTTAAGGCACTGTGTCTATCAGATATAATCCCTTGAGTCTATTTGTCTCTTCCACTGGATAGTCACAAGGGATTTGATTTAGGTCATACCTTAAAGGTCTAGTGGTTTTTCCTACTTTCTTCAATTTAAGTCTGAATTTGGCAATAAGGAGTTCCAGATCTGAGCCACAGTCAGCTCCTGGTCTTATTTTTGCTGTACACAGAGCTTCTCCATCTTTAGCTGAATATAATCAATCTGTATTCAGTATTGACCATCTGGTGATGTCCACGTGTAGAGTCTTTTGTGTTGCTGGAAGACAGTGTTTGCTATGACCAGTGTATTCTCTTGGCAAAACTCTGTTAGCCTTTGCCCTGCTTCATTCTGTACTCCAAGGCTAAATTTGCCCATTACTCCAGGAGTTTCTTGACTTCCTACTTTTTCAGTCTAGTCCCCTATAATGAAAAGCACATCTTTTTTGGGTGTTAGTTCTAGAAGGTCTTCTAGGTCTTCATAGAACCATTCAACTTCAGCTTCTTCAGCATTTTTGGTTGGGACACAGACTTGGATTACTGTGATACTGAATGGTGTGCCTTGGAAACGAATAGAGATCATTCTATCATTTTTGAGATTGCACCCAAGAACTGCATTTTATACTCTTTTGTTGCCTATGATGGCTACTCCATTTCTTCTAAGGTATTCTTGCCTACAGTAGTAGATATAATGGTCATCTGAGTTAAATTCACTCATTCCAGTCCATTTTAGTTCACTGATTCCTAAAATGTTGATTTTCACTCTTGCCATCTCCTGTTTGACCACTTCCAATTTGCCTTGATACATGCACCTAACATTCCAGATTCCTATGCAATATTGCTCTTTACAGCATCATAGTTTACTTCCATCAGCAGTCACATCCACAACTGAGTGTTGTTTTTATTTGTCTCTGTCTCTTCATTCTTTCTGGAGTTATTTCTCCACTCTTCTCCAGTAGCATATTGGGCACCTAGGGACCTGGGAAGTTCATCTTTGAGTGTCCTCTATTTTTGCATTTTCATGCTGTTCATGGGGTTCTCAAGGCAAGAATACTGAAGTGGTTTGCCATTCCCTTCTCCAGTGGACCACATTTTGTCAGACCTCTCCACCATGACCCATCCATCTTGGATGGCTCTACATGGCATGGCTCATAGTTTCATTGAGTTAAACAAGGCTGTGGTCCATGTGATCAGGTTAGTTAGTTTTCTGTGGCTGTGGTTTTCAATCTGTCTGCCCTCTGATGGAGAAGTATGAGAGGCTTATGGAAGCTTCCTTATGGGAGAGATTGACTGAGGAGTAACTGGTTCTTGTTCTGATGGGCAGGGCCATGCTCAGGAAATCTTTAATCCAATTTTCTGTTGAAGGGTAGGGCTGTGTTCCCTCCCTGTTATTTGACCTGAGGCCAAACTGTGGTGGTGGTAATGAAGATAATGGTGACCTCCCTCAAAAGGTCCCATGCATGCACTGCTATACTCAGTGTCTCCAAACCTTCAGCAGGCCACCCCCGACCATGCCTCTGCCAGAGACTCCTGGACACTCATGGGCAAGTCTGAGTCAGTATTTGTAGATGTCATAAAAAAAACCCTCTTTGTCCACCTATATTATGATTTAGAGAACCTAGTTACTTATCTAGTCACATTTAAAGAGGAGGAAGATGTCTTGCACAAACAGATCTGACTCTCATACTGAGCTTCTCAAACAACATTATACATCTAGATCCTTGTATTGTAAATAATATTGTTGTGAATATTGGGGAGTATGTATCTTTTTGAATTAGAATTGGATGGACCCATAGGGTATTATAATTACTGAAATAAATCAGAGACAAAAACTATATGCAATAATATATGTGGAATCTAAAAAGAAAATTTCAAATGTAACAAAAGACAAGACTCATAGATAGTCTGGTTCCAAACTACCTTATCTGCCCCCTGAGAAACCTACATGCAGATCCAGAAGCAACACTTAGAAGTGGACATGGAACAACAGACTGGTTCCAAATTGGGAAAGGAGTACATCAAGGCTGTATATTGTCACCCTGCTTATTTTACTTATATGCAGAGTACAACATGTGAAATGCCAGGCTGAATGAAGCACAAGCTGGAATCAAGATTGTTGGGAGAAATACCACTAACCTCAGATATGCAGATGACACCACCCGTAAGGCAGAAAGTGAAGAAGAACTAAAGAGCCTCTTGATGAAAGTGAAAGAGGAGAGTGAAAAAGCTGGCTTAAAATTCAACATTCAAAAACTGAAGATCATGGCATCCAGTCCCACCACTTCATGGCCAATAGATGAGGAAAAAACGGAAACAGTTACAGACTTTATTTTCTTGGGTTCCAAAATCACCGCAGATGGTGACCGCAGTCAAGAAATTAAAAGATGCTTGCCCCTTGAAATAAAAGTGATGACAAACCTAGACAGCATATTAAAAAGCAGAGACATTACTTTGCCGATAAAGGTCTCTCTAGTCAAAGCTATGGTTTTTCCAGTAGTCATGTATGATG
This sequence comes from Antilocapra americana, assembly GCA_007570785.1. Taxonomy (NCBI): domain Eukaryota; kingdom Metazoa; phylum Chordata; class Mammalia; order Artiodactyla; family Antilocapridae; genus Antilocapra; species Antilocapra americana. The sequence goes on along the minus strand of ML664175.1, from coordinate 80,860 downwards.
TGAGAGTTGGACTATAAAGAAAGCTGAGAGTCAACAATTGATGCTTTTGAACTGTGGTGTTGAAGAAGACTATTGAGAGTCCCTTGGATCCCAAGGAGATCCAACCAGTCAATCATAAAGGAAATTAGCCCTGGGTATTCCTTGGAAGGACTGATGCTAAAGCTGAAGCTCCAATATTTTGGCCACCTGATGCCAAGAGCAGACTCACTAGAGAAAAGACCTTGATGTTGTGAAAGATTAAGACAGCAGGAGTAGGGGACAACAGAGAATAAGATGGTTGTATGGAATCACGAACTCAGTGGCCATGAGCTTGAACATGCTCTGGAGGATGGGGAGGAAAAGGGAATCTATTCGTGCTACAGTCTATGGAATCACAAAGAGTCGGACAGAACAGAGCAACTGAACAACAATATAGATATAGAGAACACACTAGTTGTTACCAGTGGGGAGACAGAAAGGATGAGGGGCAAAATAGAAGCAGAAGATTAAAGAGTGCAAAGTATGTATAAAATTAATAAGCTGTAAGGATATATTGTACAGCACAGGAAATATAGCCAATATTTTTTTTAATTTTTTTTTATTGTTTTTGCCATACATTGTCATGATATCACCATGGGTTTATATACGCTTCCCCTCCGGAACCCCCCTCCCTCCTCCCTCCCCCCCGGGAAATCTCACTGCACCAGCCCCGAGCATCAATATTTTATAATAACTTCAAATGGAAGATAGTCTATAAAAATATTGAATTGCCCTGTTGCACACCTGAAATTAACAATGTTGTAAGTCAACTATACTATAGTTTAAAAAAAAAAAAAAACACTTTGCAAATGCCCAAATAACGCTAATGCTACTGGCCCTTGGCCTTCACTTTATGTGGCAAGGCTAGAGAGCTCAACTACATGTAGAGTAAAGTGGCTTGCAGGAAATTGAATGTCACAATGTCAAACTATTTTATTGCTGCACACATAGCTAACCTGAAAGTTTCTGCCACCTTTTGTTAATATTTAAGTGGATTTTAGATAATATTGTTGGCTCATAGTTTGATCAAGTTATCATTTGTCATGATCAAATTGAATTATGAATATTTAAGTCTTTTTCTCATAACAACTTCAGAAATGTTCATTTTATTTTTATTCTTTTTATGTTATATTATTTTTCACTGGGCTTCTGTGGTGGCTCAGAGGTAAAGAACCTGCTTTTCAATGCAGGAGATGCAAGTTCAATCCTTGAGTAGGGAAGATCCCTTGGAGGAGGAAATGGTAACCCACTCCAGTATTATTGCCTGGAAAATCCCATGGACATAGGAGCCTGGAAGGCTACAGTGCCTGGAGTAGCAAAGAGTCAGACATAACTTATCAGCTGAGCACACAGGCATTTTGTACTAGCTAATATTTTAGAAATAAATCCAGGTTTCTGACCTGTGAGTCATACAGGAGTCCTCTCTAGATTTACAAACCATATACAGGCATCAAAATCAAAGCTTTGGAAAAGGTCATGTTCAGTATAGAAACTTGGGAGGAAATGAGCAAAATATGATAACACCCAAGATCATGAAAAGGGAATTCAATAGGGTTAAAATAACTAGATGAAATCTAAAACAGATCAATCAAAATAAAAAAATTATTAGAAAAGAAGTCTAAGAAGTAAAATCAAAATATTTAGAACATTGGTATTTTAAGATAAAAATATTCAAAATTATATGTGAGGAGAAAAACCAAGAAAAAGAATAAGGAACAAATTAGATTAACCCTAAAATTTGATAGACTTTAAAACCAAAGAGAATAAACTTATACTGTATGTGTGTCACTAGCATCAGGCACGAAAGTCTTTCTAAATGTATTATCTATCTTATCTCACTTAATTCTCTGAAGAACGCCATGGTGAGCCCTTTTATTAAGGCCAGATGATGAGAAAGAAATAAAATTACAATACTGTTTAACGAACTCTTAGGAACTAAGTGGTGTGATAACTTCTTTTTAAGATATAGTGCTTTTTGAGATTCTGTAATAAAAACAAGAATTACTCATTTTGTTAACATTTATTGGGCAAGTAACAAGAAAGCACATGTGTAAGGATATTATATGTATTATTTAATTTTAATAACAAGCCTATGATTTAGGAGGGCTGCTACTGTTTTCATTTTACTGATGAGGAAATTAAGATTTAGTGAGATTATATAATATCCAAAATCACCTTGCTAGTAGGAAACAGAACCAGAACTCAGCATTTTCCTAACAGCAGTTGGTTTGTTTCCAATTTTATAATATTTTTTAAAAAGACTGTATTCTCATGCACATCTTGGAGAATTAAAGTTTCTTTAGGTATATACCTATAAGTGATATTGATAGAGTATAAGAAATATTCATGTTCAACTGTGCTATGAAATGCCAATCCACATTTCACAGAAATTATACAATTCACACACCCTGTGAATCAGAGTTCTGCATCCTTGCCAAAACCTGATACATTCTGACAGTTTTTGCTTATTTTGTGGTTTAACTTGCCTTTTCTCTGGTTAATAATGGGTTGAATATTTTCAAATGCTTATGAATCATCTTTGATTCATCATCTGTGAAGTTCCTTCTCATTGATTTCCCGCCTCCCCATTTTTCTACTGGAATTTCTCTTTCTTTCTTTTTTTTTTTTGTCTTTTTTTTTAAATTGAAGGATACTTATTTTACAATGTTGTAGTCTCTGTTGTACATCAATGTGAATCAGTCTTAATTATATATATCCTCTCCCTCTTGAGCCTCCCTAGCCCCACATTCCACCCCCTGGGTCATCACAGAGCTCTGAGTCGGGCTTCCTATATGATACAGCAAGTTCCCACTAGTTATTTATTTTACACATGATAGTATATATATGTCAGTGCTACTTTCTCAATTTGTGCTACCCTTTCTGACCCCTGCTGTGTCTACCAGTCCCTTCTCTACATTTGCATCTCTATTTCTTCTCTGTACATAGGTTCATTAGTACTCTTTTTCTAGATTCTGTATATATGTATTAAGATATGATATTTGTTTTTTTCTCTTTCTAACTTACTTGTTTCTGTATAACAGGCTCTAGGTTCACCTCACTACAACTGACTCAAATTTGTTATTTTTTATGGCTGAGTAATATTCCATTGCTTATATGTACCATATCTTCTTTATTCATCCGTCAGTGGACATATAGGTTGCTTCAATGTAGACATATAGGTTGCTTCAGTGTCCCTATAGCTGCAATGAGCATTAAGGTGCATGTGTCTTATTGGAATTATGGTTTTGTTAGGGTATATGCCCAATAGTGGGATTGCTGGGTCATATGGTGTTTTATTCCTACTTTGTTAAGAAATCTCCATACTGTTCTCCATAATGGCTATACCAGTTTACATTCCCACCAACAACTGAAGATGGTTCCCCTTTCTCTACATTCTCTCCAGCATTTATTGTTGTAGGTTTTTTTTTTTCTTTTATGATTATGGCATTGTAAAGGGGATGATAGTAGATGAGATGGTTGAATGCCGTCATTGACTCAATAGACATGAGTTTGAGCAAATTCCAGGAGATAGTGAAGGACAGGGAAGCCTGTCATGTTGCACTCCATGGGGTCACAAAGAGTCAGACACAACTGAGTGACTGAACAATGAAAACATTCTGATTGGTGTGAGGTCATACCTCATTGTAGTTTTGATTTGCATTTCTCTAATGATAAGTGATGTGGAGTATCTTTTCGTGTGTTCATTGGCCACCTGTATGTCTTCTTTGGAGAAATGTCTGTTTAGGTCTTCTACTTATTTTTTGATTGGGCTGTTTGCTTTTCTGATATTTAGCTCTATGAACTGTTTATATATTTTGGAGATTAATCCTTGTCAGTTGCTTTGTTTGCAGTTATTTTCTCCCACTCTTAGAGTTTTCTTTTAATCTTTGTTGTTTCCTGTGCTGTGCAGAAACCTTTAAGTTTAATTAGGTCATATTTGTTTATTTTTGTTTTTATTTTCATTGCTATAGGAGGTGGGTCAAAGAGGATCTTGCTGTGATTTAAGTCGAAGTGTGTATGGCCTATGTTTGCCTCTAAGAGCTTTATAATTTCTAGACTTACATTTAAGTCTTTAATTCATTTTGAATTTATTTTTGTATATGTTGTTAGGAAGTGTTCTACTTTCATTCTTTTACATGTAGCTGTCTAGTTTTCCCAGCACCACTTATTGAAGAGGCTGTCTTTTCTCTATTGTATAATTTTGCCTCTTTTGCCAAAGATAAAGTGCCCATAGATGCATGGGTTTATTTCTGGGCTTTCTATCTTACTCCATTGGTCTATATTTACTTTTCTCTGCCATGTACTGGGATTTCTTTTCAACTCACAGTGTTTACATACTATAATTATTGGTTGTTTATATGTATTGTAAATATCTTCAAGTTTATATCATTTTTATTCAGTCTCTAAATGGTCTTCTTTATTATGTTGAATATTTTCCTTTTATAGTTTGTGCTTTTCATATCTGTTCAAACAAATCTTTATCTACTAAAGGTCTAACAAGTGTAAGGTTGCTTTCTAAAAGTTTTATTATTGTTTTCCTTTCACACTTAAGCCTTTAGTTGTCCTGAGTATGGTTTTTGAGTGGATGTGAAGTAGGGATTTCTGACAGATATAATCAGAGCCCACCTTTATTTTTTAACCTAACTCAGAGCTCACTAAGAGTCCTACATTGGCTTCCTACCTCAAACATCTGCCTGTCAGAAGGTGCTTCTTGGTGCTTTCTTTAAGTTCAAGCTGCTGTGGTGGAAGAAGCAGGTTTGGCCCAAGATAGGGCTGGCTGAAACAGAAAGAGGGTCAATTCCCCCCCTGCCCCTGCCGCAAAATGACCCTCAACAAACGAGGGAACAGATTAACTAGAAAAGTAATTTGCATACTACTAAAGGAGATGGTTGTGAGCTGTGTTTCACACCATCTCTCAGGGAGTTCTCAGTAGACTTGAGCCCTAGTTTCCAAAAGTTACGACCACTTATTTACATACTTTGGCAACAAAAGTTTGCCTAGTCAAAGCTATGGTTTTTCTGGTAGTAATGTATGGATGTGAGAGTTGGACTATAAAGAAAGCTGGGTGCCTAAGAATTGATGCTTTTGAACTGTGTTGTTGGAGAAGACTCTTGCGAGCCCCTTGGACTGCAAGGAGATCCAACCAGTCCATCCTAAAGGAGATCAGTCCTGAGTATTCATTGGAGGGACTGATGCTGAAGCTGAAACTCCAATTCTTTGGCCCCTTGATGTGAAGAACTGACTCATTTGTAAAAACTCTGATGCTGAGAAAGATTGAAGGCAGGAGGAGAAGAGGACTACAGAGGATGAGATGGTTGGATGGCACTACTGACTTGATGGACATGAGTTTGGGTAAACTCCGGGAGTTGGTGATGGACAGGGAAGCCTGGCATGCTACAGTTCATAGGGTTGCAAAGAGTCGGACATGACCGAGTGGCTGAATTGAATTGGCTTTGTTCCCCCTTCCCTATTGTATTTGTTCACTTGTGGATTTACTTCGTGAGATCATCTCTCAGAGAAATAATATTTCCACATTCTTGATTTAGGTTTGATTTTGGCTATAACCCAAACTGTCCTACAAAGCAGACCCTCAGGAAAAGATCTAAAAATAGGTCACTTGCTAGTCATATGGCAGAACGTCTCTCTGTTACCAGTAGTAGGTAAAGTGGTGATGATCACTGGTATGCTATAGCATCACACTTTAAGACTCCTACCTATGACTTCTTGGGAAGAAGCACAGTTCAGTTCAGCTCAGTAGCTCAGTCGTGTCTGATTCTTTGCAACCCCATGAATTGCAGCACACCAGACATTGCTATCCATCACCAACTCCTGGAGTCCACCCAAACTCATGTCCACCAAGTCGGTGATGCCATCCAACCATCTCATCCTCTGTAGTCCTCTTCTCCTCCTGCCTCCAATCGTTTTCAGCATCAGGGTCTTTCCCAATGAGCCAGCTCTTCACAGGAGGTGGCCAAAGTATTGGAGTTTCAGCTTCAACATCAGTCCTTCCAGTGAACACCCAGGACTGATCTCCTTTAGGATGGACTGGTTGGATCTTCCTGCAGTCCAAGGGACTCTCAAGAGTCTTCTCCAACACCACAGTTCAAAAGCAAAAATTCTTCAGTGCTCAGCTTTCTTCACAGTCCAACTCTCACACCCATACATGACCACTGGAAATACCATAGCCTTGACTAGACGGACCTTTGTTGGCAAAGTAATGTCTCTGCTTATTAATGTGCTATCTAGGTTGGTCATAAGTTTCCTTCTGAGGAGTAAACATCTTTTAATTTCATGGCTGCAATCACCATCTACAGTGGTGTTGGAGCCCCAAAATATAAAGTCTGACACTGTTTCCCCATCTATTTGCCATGAAGTGATGGGACCAGATGCCATGATCTTAGTTTTCTGAATGTTGAGTTTTAAGCCAACTTTGTCACTCTCCTCTTTCACTTTCATCAAGAGGATTTTTAGTTCCTCTTCACTTTCTACCATATGGATGGTGTCGTCTGAATATCTGAGTTTATTGATATTTCTCCCAGCAATCTTGATTCCAGCTTGTGCTTCTCCCAGCCCAGTGTTTCTCATGATGTACTCTGCATGTAAGTTAAATAAGCAGAGTGACAATATACAGCCTTGATGTACCCCTTTTCCTATTTGGAACCAGTCTGTTGTTGCATGTCTACTTTTACCTGTTGCTTCCTGACCTGCATACAAGTTTCTCAAGAGACAGGTCAGGTGGTCTGGCATTCCCATCTCTTTCAGAATTTTCCACAGTTTATAGTAAGCCACACAGTCAAAGGCTTTGACATAGTCAATAAAGCAGAAATAGATGTTTTTCTGGAACTCTCTTGCTTTTTTGATGATCCAGTGGATGTTGGCAATTTGATCTGGTTCCTCTGCCTTTTCTAAAACCAGCTTGAACATCTGGAAGTTCACAGTTCATGTATTGCAGAATCCTGGCTTGGAGAATTTTGAGCATTACTTTACAAGTGAAGGGAAAAGATTGCCTTGTACACAGTCCCAGCATTTGAAACTTATGGAGGAAATGTTGATCAGGTAGTGAAGTTGACTAGGGTTTGTTAACTATCTAGGACACATGAAAAGGAGACATTCATGTCACTCAAATATTAACTTAGGGATTGTTGTGACAGGCACATGACCTCTGCTGAATATTTAAAGAGGCCCTCATCTTCTGTAGCTAGAGGGTGGGATGTACTGAAAATTAGGATTAATATTAGATTGCACAGATGGCAAGAGTTAGGAAGGAGCTGAATAAATAGGCATGTGAAATATCCTATGCTAAAAATAGTGTCCTGATAAAAGAGGAGACGGAACCATGAATTCTGGGGTGGAGATCCTGAGCTCCTAGATAGCTCTAAACCCTATGGGCCTGCAAAAGAACCCCCTAGCTCTTTGTGAGAGTAGCTCAGATATCAATTGCTTAGAAACCATGAAAAGGTGAAGATTCACAAGATGAGCTTGTTCTCTTTAATACAAGACAATTCAGTGTTTCACCTCATTGATTGTATTTAGACTTGGAGCCCTGTCCTGATACACTGCTGGAATGATACCTTGCAGCCTGGAAATGATGCTTTCACAGTAGAAGTGTTCAAAGGGTAGTCTATAACTCTGTAGGGATCCTAGAGACTCTTTCAGGGAGTTTACAAAGTTAAATGTTTTTCATAATAATTCTAAGATTAATTTTGGATATTCTGTTTGTTGACATTTCCACAGTTAGTGTCAAAGCAATAGTGTATCAAATTCAGGTGTTTTAGCAAAAATAAAGGCATTGACACCAATGCCTGTACTAGAATTCTCCACTGTCAACTTTAAAAGTCAGTTTTCTAACAGATGCTCTTGATTAAGCAGTCAGTTATTATATTAATAATCTTAAAAATCTTGATACTGGAGCAAGTATATTTTAATATTCTATGTGACAAAACAGTAACTGTGAATAAAGCTTTTGCTGGATACCAAAGTATGATCATTATATCAAGGAAAAGCACTTCTGTAATTATTTTACTTGAAAGCTGAACAAGCCTCTTTAAGGGAACAGGTTTTTTCCTTGAAATAAAAATTAACAAGCAAAAGATGATTTTTCAGACTTGGTTATTTGGCAATCATTTTCTCAAATTAACAAAGTAACTCTGTCATTTCAAAGAAAATAAAGTATTTGTTGCAAATAATGACAATTTAAGTTTAAACTAAAAGTTAGAATCATGGGAAATTTATATTTTATATACTGAGCTTGAACACTTCCTAACCTCAAGACTTTCTGAGGTCAGAAATTTCATTAAAAAATGTGATAAAAAAAGAACATGATTTTCTTAATATTGTATAATTAAATGAATAAACATTTAGAAGATTTGCTTAAGTCAGTGAGCTAATATTTTGTAAATACATTGATGTATGATGTTTCAAGATCATGCATGACAAAGATTTATTTAAAAGTTCACAGTGAGCTATGGATTTTATTTATTTTTCTTTCTTTAACTTATATATTTTTTAATTGAAGGATAATTGCTTTACAGAATTTTGCTGTTTTCTGTCAAACCTCAACATGTATCAGCCATAGGTTTACATACATATGTCCCCTCCCTCTTGAACCTCCCTGCCATCTCTCTTCTCATCCTACCCCTCTAGGTTGATACATAGCCCCTGCTTGAGTTCTCTGAGATATAGAGCAAATTCCCATTGGCTATCTATTTTACATATGGTAATGTAAGTTTCCATGTTATTCTCTCCAAACATCTCATCCTCTCCTCTCCTCTCCCTGTGTCCATAAGTCTGTTCTCTGTCTGTTTCTCCATTGCTGCCCTGCAAATAAATTCTTCAGTACCATCTTTCAAGATTCCATATATATGCATTAGTATACAATATTTATCTTTCTTTTTCTGACTTACTTCACTCTGTATAAGAGGCTCTAGGTTCATCTACCTCGTTAGAACTGACTCAAATGCATTCCTTTTTAATAGCTGAGTAATAGTCCATTGTGTATGATTGCACAGTCCATGGGGTTGCAAAGAGTCAGACACAACTGAGCAACTTTCACTTTCACATATGTACCACAAATTCTTTATCCATTCATCTTGTCGGTGGACATCTAGATTGCTTCGCTATTGTAAATAGTGTTTCAGTGAACATTGGGGTACATGTGTCTTTTTCAATTCTGGTTTCCTCAGGGTATATATATCTAGGAGTGGGATTGCTGCATCATATAGTGGTTTATTCCTAGTTTTTTAAGGAATCTCTAAACCTTAAATAAAGAAATGTTGAAGGGTCTTTTCTAAATATAAAAATGTAAGAATCTATAGGGTGGGGAAAACTCCATCAGGAAAGACAGATATATGTTAAAGATTGAAGATCACTTGAATAAGAAAGACAAAAAATGTAAAAGCAACTATAACTACAATAAACAGTTAAGGAATAAACATGAAGAAGTAAAATAAGAATTCAAAAACAAAATATAGAGGAAGGGAGTAAAAAATGTATCTTTTAGTATGTATTTGAACTTAAGTTACTGTTAGTTTAAATCAAATATATACAGCAATTGGTCAAAATATATAAATCCTATAGTAACCACAAATCAAAAACCTACAATAGATACATAAAAGTCAAAAAGCAAAGGGCCCAAGAATACTACAAAAAAATCATCAAACCAAAATAAAAAGCAAAAAGAATAAACAGAAAAAACTAGAGAAACAACTGGAAAAGAAGTAATAAAATAGCAATAAGTAATTCTAACAACACAAGAGATGACTCTACACATGGACATAACCAGTTGGTCAATACCAAAATCAGATTTATTATATTCTTCACAGCCAAAAAGGAAAAGCTCTAGTTCTATACAGTCAGCAAAAACAAGACCTGGAGCTGACTGTGGCTCAGATCATCAGCTCTTTATTGCGAAATTCAGGCTTAAATTGAAGAAAGTAGGGAAAACCAATAGGCCATTCAGGCATGACCTAAATCAAATCCATTATGATTTTAGAGTAATGAATATATTCAAGGCATTAGATCTGATAGAGTGACTGAAGAACTAGGGATGGAGATTCATAATGTGGTACAGGAGGCGGTGACCAAAACCAACATCAAGAAAAAGAAATGCAAGAAGACAAAGTGATTGTCTGAAGAGCCCTTATAGGTAGCTAAGAAAAGAAGAGAAGTGAAAATCAAAGGAGGAAGGGAAAGATATACCCACCAGAATGCAGAATACCAAAGAATAGCAAGGAGAGATAAAAAAAAGGCTTTCTCAAGTGAACAATGCCAAGAAATAGAGGAAATAGAATGTGAAAGGCTAGAGATCTCTTCAAGAAAATTGGAGATATCATGGGAACATTTCATGCAAACATGGGCACAATAAAGGACAGAAAGAACAAGGATCTAACAGAAGCAGAAGAGATTAAGAAGAGGTGGCAAGAATACACAGAAGAACTGTACAAAAAAGGTCTTAATGACTCATAGCCATGATGGTGTAATCACTCACCTAGAACCAGACATCCTGGAGTGTGAAGTCAAGTGGGCCTTAGAAAGCAGTACTAGGAACAAAGCTTGTGGAAGTGATGGAATTCCAGCTGAGCTATTTCAAATCCTAAAAGATGATGCTATTAAAGTGCTGCATGCACTATGCCAGCAAAATTGAAAAACTCAGAAGTGGCCACAGGACTGGAAAAGGTCACTTTTCATTCTAATCCCAAAGAAGGGCAATGTCAAAGAATGCTTAAATTGCAGTACTATTACACTCATTTCACATGCTAGCAAGATTATGCTCAAAATCCTTCAAGCTAGGCTTCAGCAGTACGTGAACTGAGAAATTTCAGATGTTCAAGCTGGATTTAGAAAAGACAAAGGAACCAGAGATCAAACTGCCAATATCCACTGGATAATAGAAAAAGCAAGGTAATCTTAAATAAAAAATCTACTTCTGCATCATTGACTATGCTAAAGCATTTGTGTGGATCACAACACACTGTGGAAAATTCTGAAAGAGATGGAAATAACAACCCACCTCACCTGCCTCCTGAGAAACCTGTATGCAGAACAAGAAGCAACAGTTAGAACCTGTCATGCAACAACAGACTGATTAAACACTGGGAAAGGAGTAGGACAAGGCTGTATATTGTCACCTTGCTTATTTAACTTATATGCAGAGTGTATCATGCAAAATGCCAGCCTGGAAGACTTCAAGCAGCAATCAAGACTGTCAGGATTAATATTAATAACCTCAGATATTCAGGTGACACCACTTTTATAGCAGAAAGGGAAGAGGAATTCAAGAAACTCTTGGTGAAGGTAAAAGAGGAGAGTGAAAAAACTGGCTTAAAACTCGACATTCAAAAAATGAAAATCATGGCATCTATCATGGCAAGTAGATGGGTAAAAAGTGGAAACACTGATAGATTTTATTTTGAGGGCTCCAAAATCACTGTGGATGGTGACTGCAGCCATGAAATTAAAGGAGTTTTTGCTCCTTGGGAGAAAAGCTATGATAAACCTGGAGAGAATAGTATAAAGCAGAGACATCACTTTGCTGACAAAGATCTGTCTAGTCAAAGCTATGGCTTTTCCAGTAGCCATGTACAGATGTGAGAGTTGGACCATAAGGAAGGCTGAGTGCTGAAGAACTGATGCTTTTGAACTGTGGTGCTGGAGAAGATTCTTGAAGAGTCCCTTGGAAAGCAAGGTGATTAAACCAGTCAATATTAAAGGAAATAAACCCTGAATATTCATTGGAACGACTGATGCTAAAGCTCCAATACTTTGGCCACCTGATGTGAAGAGCCAGCTCACTGGAAAAGACCCTGATGTTGGGAAAGACTGAAGGCAGGAAGAGAAGGGGACAACATAGGATGAGATGGTTGGATGTTATCACCAACTCAATGGACATGAGTTTGAGCAAAGTCCAGGAGATTGTGAAGCCTGGCTTGCTGCAGGTCATGGGGTCACAAAGTGTCAGACACAGCTTAGCAACAGAACAACGTATCTTTCACTGATTACTGTAAATGTCAATGGACTAAATGTCAAGTCAAACACATAGCATGGTTGATTGGAGAAAATAAGACCCTTGAACATGCTGTCAATAGGATAGTTACTTCAGGGCAAAGCAATGGAAAGATATCTAGTGGCTTGTATTAGAAGAATTAATATTTTTTAAATGTTCATACTATCCAAAACAATCTACAGATTTAACGTAATCCCTATCAAAATCCTTAACAACATTTTTCACAGAACTAGGACAAATAATCTTAAAATTCATATGGAAACACAAAAGACCAGGCATAGCCATAGAAATCTTCAGTAAAAGATTGGTCTTCAGTAAAAGACCAAAGGTATCACCCTCCCTAATTTCAAACTATATTGAAAGACAGAGTAAGCAAAACAGTATAATAATGGCAGAAAAACAGACATATAGATAAATGGAACAGAATAGAGAGCCCATAAATAAATGCATGTACCTATGATCAAATAATCCATGATAAAGAAGGCAAGAATATACAATGGAAAAAAGACAGTTTCTTCAACAAATTATGTTGGAAAAACTGGAAGCCACATGTAAAACTGTTAGATTAGAACATTTCCTCACATCATACGCAAGAATAAACTAAAAATATTTTAGATCTGAAGCCATAAAACTGGAGGAAGTAATACACTGTTCATGGGAATGTAAATTGGCACAGCCACTATGGAAAATAGTATGAAGGTTCCTCAAAAAACTAAAAACTACCATATGATTTAGCAATTCCACTCCCAATGTATATCTTAAAAAATTGAAAACATTAAAAAGATATAAGCACCCCAATGTTAATACCAACACTATTTACAGTAGCTAAGTGATGGAAATAACCCAAATGCTCATCAACAGATTACTGAATTAATAAAGTGTGGTATAGATACACAATGAAATATTACTCAGCTACAATAATTCTGCCATATGGAACAATGTTAATAGACCATAATAGAGAATATTACGTTTAATGAGTTGTCAGACAAAGGCAAATAGTATATGATGCCAATTAGTATGTGGTATATAAAAAATAATACAAATGAATATATATATGTAAAACAGAAACAGATTCTCAGATATAGAGAACAAATTTGTGGTTCCCAAAGGGGAGAGGAACAAATTAGGGATATGGAACTGACAGATATTAATATAAACATATGCATAAAACAAGCAATAGGAGTATATTATATGGCACAGGAGATTATAGCCAATACCTTATAATAGGGTATAATCTACAAAAACATTGAATCACTATGCTGTACATCTAAAACTAATATAAAATTGTAATTCAACTATATTTCAATAATAAAAATACTAACAAGCTCTCTGTAGACCATAGTGGAGGACAGAAGACATCATTATTGAACTGGACTCTTTAGTGTCAATAGAGATGACATAATTCCGCAATAGCAGAGTCCAAATGGTGACACATACTAATCAGAGGAACAGTGGTGATAATTATCAAATGGTCAACACGAATGGAATGGTAACCCACTGATGGTCTTGATTCACTGAATTCCTCATTGTAGCTAAGAGACCATAGTATTTGTCTGAGGGAAATATATAAGAAGATGATAAAATTCTTTATTATAGAATTTAAAAAAATATTTTTAAGATAGAAAGCAAAAGACTGCTGTCAGTGCTTCAGTGTAAAATCACAAACCGTCGCCCAGTTTCCTGACTTGAACCATTTCTCAGAGTCCATCTACTGAAGGACAGGTCAGACACTTCTGAGGAAGGACTGTAGTCCTACTGCAAGTATGTACAAATATTTCCCCAGTACTTCCTCAAAAAGATCTACATTAATTCTGGTAGCTTATATACTGGAGAAAGAGGAATACTCAGATCTTTTGTGGGCTATTGAATACAGGGGCTGAGATGACAGGAATACCAAAGGTGCAAAAATGCCAGCTTTGTCCCCATTATGGTGTTACAGAATGGAGATCATGAGTCCTATAGACCAAATACATATAAGTATCTCACAAAGGGTCCATGACGTCTGCCATCTATTCTGTGTTCACTTCACTAGTCCTTGAATGGAATAAATAAACTTAGCAGCTAAAAAAACTCTCAGCTTCATTTTCCAACCTGTGGAGTAAGAGCCTTTATAATAGAAAAGGCAAAATTGAAGCAATTGAAATGGTACTCCCCTAGCCAAGATACTAAATTGTAAGTGATATCATAACCCAGCTGGAACTTCAGAGAATTGAAGATTTAGAGGATAAGGGATGATTGTTTCCAACCTATTTCTGTTTAATTCACTAGTATGGCCCTGCAAAAAACCAGATGGATATGGCAGATGGTGATAGGCTGCAGTAAACTTAACAAATGGTAGCCCCAATCATAGATGCTGTGCTGGAGATCATATCTTTGCTGGAGCAGATGAACACAGCCTCTGATTTGTAGTAGCTATTGATTTCTTTAATGTGTTCATTTCAATACTCATCAAAAAGGAGAATAAAAGAACAGTTTGCACTCACCTAGGATAAATGGCCATATATTTTCACCATCTTGCTATATGGTTCTGCTAGCCCTCTTCCTATCTGCCATAATACAGTACAGCACCTAGATCATCTCGGTATCCTGTAGGCCATTACACTGGTCCATTATATTGACAACATGTTAAAATTAGACCTACTGATCATGAAAGTGGCATGTGTTCTAGGTGGCCTGGCAAGACCTGTGTATGTCAGAAGGTAGGAGATAATTCTCAAGAGTCAGGGAGATTGTTGAAGATTTTAGACATCTTGTGGTAGTCATGAATGTACCATTCAGATCCTCTCCTGCCCTTTTTTTGATGTGGACCATTTTTTAAGTCTTTATTGAGCTTGTTACCATATTGCTTCTCTTAATGTTTTGTTTTATGTTTGGCCATGAGTATATGGGATCTTGGCTCCCCAACCAGGGATCAAACTCCATGTACTAGAAAGCAAAATCTTGAGCTGTGGACCACCAGGGAGGCCCTTAGATCTCCTTTAGGAGAACTGGCTGCAGAGAAAATAACTGCCTGAGAATCTCAGTTTGCCACCCCTGGGAATCACCACTACTATTGTACAGTACCATGTTTCCTCTAGTCAGCAACTGAACACTGTGGATATATCAATGCTGACCCATTTCTGTGGTATGTGGGCTGACTGCTCTAGTGGGTAATTTTGACCCATTACTTATATAAGTATTGACTGGTTTAGTCACTAAATCATGTCCAACTCTTGCCACCCCATGGACTCCTCTGTCCATGGGATTCTCCAAGCAAGAATACTGGAGTAGGTTGCCATTTCCTTCTCCAGGGGATCTTCCTGACCCAGGAATCAAACCCAGGTCTCCTGCACTGCAGGCAGATTCTTCACGAACTGAGCTGTAAGGGAAGCCCATGACTGATATAAGCCTGACCACAGTTTTCTTAGAACTGTGTTCATTCTGTTTTCCTTCCCAGTCCTCCTTAATTTTCCTTCTCTTATCACAGATGTCAGACCTGCATCATGTTCTGAAGCCCTGCACTGCCTACTCCAGCTTATTCCCTTTTACCTTCCCCTAGTACTGTCCCTCCCATAAATCTCTTGCATACTTAATCCAGTCTCAGGGTTTGCTTCTAGTCGAGCCTTAGTTAACACAAGTTCCAAAGATCTGGAGCATGCAGAACATCCTCTTTAATAAAAAAGGACAACTTATTGCAACTCGTACACTAAAAAAGAAGCATACATTTTGTAGGACTCTTAAGAGTATATACCACACATGAAAATGATCTTCCAAACCCTGAGGTAGAAGGCTACCAGTTTTGAGTGGAGCCCCAAGCAAGTATTGAGGGTCCATCCACCAGAGTTATTTATTATAAGCTTAGTGTTGTCAAGTCCACTGCCTTAAGATTGATTTAGAGAAAAAAAACAATCTTTACTGTATGATGACAACAGGATATTTGGAGACCCAAGGGAATAACTTAGTTACACAAAGATGTAACCCAGACCCCACTGTTGCATAGGTATCTTCCGTCAGCTCACACTTATGGTCTCATTGGAGTTTCCTTATGGCCAGGCAACATACAAAGAAAAAACAAATTACAGATGGTATGGCTCTATATATCAGTCCTAGTTTAAACTTGGCAACTGCTATACTGCAGTTTCATTCAAAACTGTTTCTGCAAAACAGTTGTGAAGGGAAATGCTTATGGGCAGAAACTCAAGTACTGGACTTGGTTTTAACTTTACGTGAAGGGGGTAAGTTGAAAGAGCTAAGGACTCTTGGATAGAACCAAAATGGAAAGTTCTTGGGTAGAGAAACTACTTGGACTTTTGGGAAGAAAATAAAAATGGCATAGCTACGTGGTCAGGGTCTAGAAAGATAAAGATTAGAGGATCAGAGACAAGGAATTCCAGGGAAGAGGATGTGAAAGGACCAAAAGGAGTCAGCACAGAGTGTAAGGATTTCTTTGGTTACTAGCTGTCAGGTAATGCAAAGGAGGCACTGAAACACCAGGTAAAAAGAGCGACCCACCAAGTAAAGTTGGTCAACCTCTGTCTTGGCTACCTAGCCCAATGCTAGTACAATGGGATGATGAATGAAATAGTAAAGGTGGTAAGGATAAAGGTTGTACATGGACTCCCTCTCATCAAGGCTAACAGATATTATCACTATTGAATATCCAACTTGTAAGCAGTAAAACATAAACAGAACTCTCAAAATGCCATCTTTTAAAGAGAACAGCGAGACAGCAAAAGGAACACAAATGTATAGAATTGACTCGTGGACTCTGTGGATGAGGGAAAGGGTGGGATGATATGGGAGAATGGCATTGAAACATGTTAATTATCATATGTGTAATCAATCGCCAGCCCAGGATTGATTCTCGGGGCTGGTGCATCGAGATTTCCCGGGGGGAGGGGGGAGGGAGAGGTTTCTGGAGGGGGAGCATATGTAAACCCATAGTGATATCATGGCATTGTATGGCAAAAACAATAAAAGGGAGAAAAAATAAAAAATAAAGAGAGCAAGTTATCCATTTGGTTGGAAGGTTGATTACATCTGATCCTTTCAACTCTGGAGAGGAATCTATTATAATCTATTATAATCTATTATAATTGTAATATGTATGTATTCTGGTTGAGTTTGCAGTCCCAGGTCACAGCACATCTGTCAGTAACAACTATCTGAGGGCTCACATAGTTCTAATTTATTCATAAGGAATCTTATACAAGATAGTTTCAGAACAAGGACCTATTTTTTATATCAAAGGAGATGGAACAATAAGTACATTATGAAAGATGGGTGTGTACCATATCACAAGGAAGCTGCAGGCCTGACAAAATTTTACAATGGCTCTTTTAATACTAAGTTAAGGTACTAGGTTGGGGATAACACTCTGTAAGTTTAGAGGGTTATCTTTTAAACTGTGATAGCTATGATAAACCAATTTCCTCTTTATGTTCTGAGTATCAAATATAACCAGAAACCATAGGCTATAAATAGGATTAATCTTCTTTATCATAAATCCATGTGATCCAGTTGTCAAATTTGTCATTTCCATACTCATGACTTTAGGCTTTGCTAGATTAGAGATCCTGGTTCCCATGGGTACCACTAGGGTGATTGTTGTTGTTCAATCACTCAGTCATGTCTGACTCTTTGAACCCCATGGACTGCAGCATACCAGGCTTCCTTGTCCTTCACCATCTCGTGGAGCTTGCTTTAACTCATGCCCATTGAGTCAGTGATGCCATCCAACCATCTCATTTTCTATCGTCCCCTTCTCCCCCTGCCTTCAATCTTTTGCAGCATCAGTCTTTTCTAAGGAGTAAGCTCTTTGCGTCAGGTGGCGAAAGTATTGGTGCTTCAGCTCAGCATCAGTGAAGCATCACTTCAGTTCAGTTCAGTCACTCAGTCGTATCTGACTCTTTGCGACCCCATGAACTGAAGCATGCCAGGCCTCCCTGTCCATCACCAACTCCTGGAGTTTACCCAAACTCATGTCCATCACGTCGGTGATGACATCCAGCCATCTCATTCTCTGTTGTCCCCTTGTCCTCCTGCCCCCAATCCTTCCCTGCATTAGGGTCTTTTCCAATAAGTCAATTCTTCACATGAGGTGGCCAAAGTATTCGAGTTTCAGCTTCAACATCAGTCCTTCCGATAACACCCAGGACTTATCTCCTTTAGGATGGACTGGTTGAATCTTCTTGCATCACTAGGGTTATAGTAAGTATTTAATTGAATCTGATCAATGTGAGCTCCAGTGGACCAACAGGCAAAAATAAAGAGTTCCTATACTGGCTAAAACAATACAGCCAGTGAATATAAATGAGGAGCTGAGATTGCTGCTTTATATTGGGACAGAATTATGTCTGGAATGCTTAGGTCCTCTGGTGTACCTCTTGTACCTTCCATGTTTGGTGATAATAGTCAATGGGCATGATAAAGATGAGGTAACCAGAGGTTCAGGCTTTGAGGGGCTAAAGATCTGTTTTACTTCACTGGGTAAGAAATCTACAATAGTAGAAAGTCGGTCTTAAGGGTGAGGAAAGGGCATATGTGAATATTAATTTCATCCTTGGGATTGACTGAACAAGAGTGACTACTCTGTCTCACTGAACTGTTTCAGGATTTTTGTTTTGAGGTTGTGAAAGGCTGATACCTTTAAAAACCAGAGATAGGATATGGAGAACTTAAACTGGGGCCTAAGGATCTCTGAATGATACACACAATGAAAAGTTATGTTGGAGCCCTCCCCATACAATTGTTCCTACCCCAGAGGACGTTTGCAAACTTGTTGGACAATTTCTATACATACCAACAATGGCCTACCTCAGACCCTGCATCTCTACACCTGAGATCTTTTTCTCACTGTGGGACCACATTTAGCTGGTAGACACAGGCAAAACACAAATTCCCAAGAGGTAATACCTGTTGTAGCTCTAAAGATGGCCCCAAATTCTTTGACACTCCTCACATCAAGAGTGGGGTCTCTTCCTCTTCCCTTGCATCTGGGCTGGCTTTGGTGACTTGATTGAAGTAGACGTGATCCTGCATGCTTTCTGAGGCTACATTAGAATTTAACATACAGGTTCTATCTTTTTTTCTCATTTTGGGGGCCTGACCGACTATATAAGAAAGCCAACTTCCCTTAGGATATGAGGAAGCCATATAAGGAGACCACCAGGACGTGTTCTAATTGCTAGCCTTTGATTCATCCCAGAGCAAGTGCTAGATATGATGGAAGAATCCTCCAGATGTTTCTAGTCCCTTCTATTTGAGTCACTCTCAATTATTTGAGTCTTCTTAGTGAAGTCTCCAGGAATTGTGGAGAAGAGACAAGCCATCTCCAAATTTGTCCCATTCAAGTTCCTGTCCATAGAGTTCATGAACATGATAAAACATTTTGACTTTTTGTTTGTTTGTTTTTCAATGCATTTATTCTTAGGGTGGTTTGTTACTAGCAATCAACAACCATTACCTGGCCCTAGGATCAACCATCAACCAATGAGAAATAGGAGGTTGTCAATACCTACCCAGCTTCTTTATCCTTTAAATGTTAAAGTGTTCCACAGAGTGTCTCAGCAATTTCCCAGCAGCACTGAGTCCTCCTTGTCCAAAGAGGCAATCAGTTTATGAACATAATCTTTATTTGCCTTCATCTATTTCCTTCTTTACTTTCTCAATCTCTGACTCTGCTTCCCCAGGTTTCATCTCTCAAATCCTTGTCTCAGGGTCTGCTCTTGCAGAAATTCAAACCAAGAGTGGCTCCATGTTTGTTTCGCTGTTTTCTGGTTTCTGTACAGACCATGTCTGTCCTCCATGTTATTTATTGAAAACTCATTCTCTCCCCTCTGATGAGTAGTACCACTTCTGTTACAGATCAACTGTCTCCTTATAATTATTTTTCTGCATTGACTTTTCTATTTCATTAATGTATTTATCCCTGCAGCAGTATTAACATTCCTACCTGTTAGGGCCAGTCCTCTCATTTCTCTTTTCCTATTCAGGAAAAGAAATAAATATTCTTATCTAGATAAAAATTTTATAATATGTTTGTGAGTTTAAACTCAATACATATTGGAGTCTTTATTAGAAAGATATTCTAGAACTCAATTTGTGAAAAATTGATACCTTATCATACTGGATATATTAGTTAGCAATATATTGTTGTGTAACAAATTACCCAAAGTGTAGTAGCTTAAAAAAACAGTTACAGTTGTATATTGTTTCTCATAATTTTTGTGAGTCCAAAATTTATTGGGAAGCAGCTTTGCTTAGTAGTTCTGCCTCAGGGTCTCTCATGAGTTTCTATTGTAAGTCATCTGAAGACTTGACTGAGGCTGAAGGATATGCTTCCAAGATGGCTTCCTCACCTAGATGTTAGCTAGAGGCCTCAGTTTCTCATTATGTGGAATAGCCTCCGTGTCTTCATGACATGACAGCTAGTTCCGTCAGAGTAATCAAGATAAAGAGAGTAAAGAGGAAGCTATGCTGCCTTTTCTGACTTAGTCACACACAATCACTTCTACTGTATTCTGTTTCTTAAAAGCAAGTCACTAAATCCAGTCTACACTGGAAGATTAAAATTAATTTCTGTCTTCTAAAGGGAAAAGTATAAAATATTTGTGCAGATGTTTTAAAATCCTCCCATTGCATCCTATCAATCCATCAACATAGTATATATTATATATATATATATAATATTTACTATATATATATATAATTAAATTTCAAGAAGTATTTGTCAATTCTCCTTGAAATCTTTGAAAAAATTTATTGGGTTTATTCTGAACTGCATTAAATGAGTTGATGTTTTTGTTTGTTTTGCATTTTTTGTTTTTGTTTTTGCAAATTGTACCTTTCAAAGATTGTCATTTTATATTTCTGACTGTGCTATAGAAATGAAAAAACTTATTTTTGCATACCAAACATGACAACAACCTTGCTAAGTTCATTGGTGTATTTTCTAAGTATATAATCATGCATATGTACATTAATCAAGGTCACAGTAGAAAGTTGATGGCACCCTAAAACTGAGTTATTAAGGAGAATTGAGCAATATAGGTACTATTTACAAAGTGGAAACAATTTATTTAGGGAAAGCAAAATTTCATGATGCAAAAACCACAGCTAATAACCTATGGAGGGATTACCATCCCCTTGCCTGAAGGGGCAAAGTAGGGCAGTGGTTACTTGAATCTCAAGGAATAAATGTATGGAAGGGCAACCTAGTGAAATTCATGGTGTTTATTAGAGGGACAAAGAGAAGGAACCAGGGAAACATATACCCCAGCCTTTATTTCCTTTTATCTTCCAATATTCTGTTGGCGTATCCTATTGGCTGAATTCATGTAAAGGCCAGAAAATAAAGGGGTTTTATGGGTTTTCATGGCAGCATCTGCAGACAGCTCTACATCTAGACCCAGTTCACAGGCAAGTATCAGATCAATTGCCTCTTCTTATGTAAGAGAATGGTATTCTCTGCCCATGGGTGAGCAGAGGGCTTGAATGCAATTCATTCAGGTCAGTCACCTAGCACAAACTAGAATGAAGTAGGTGGAATGAAAAGCCAAAGGGGAAAATGAAAGGCATTTAGCACAATGTGCAAAATCAATGTCAGCTTTATTTCTTCTTTCCTAACCCTTGTTCCTTTCAATATTGTTTGTTAATATGCCTAAGTTTTGATGGAAAAAGAATGTCATACAAAATGAAAAAATTATATACATATCTGGTGAAAAACTTCCCAAACATAATGTCTGTAAGTCAACAGAATCTGACACCATCTACAGGGCCCCTATAAATATATTGATATAAAGGTTTGTATGGAAGTTAACCCAGGAAGTTAAGAATGGGTTAATTTAATATTAAAACTTGGAAAGAGACTAATATAATTCATCACACAGTGCCCAATCCCCTAGGAGACTGAAAGATCATAGATGGTGATCATCTGGCTGTGTGATAATTAAATCATGCCACTAACAATTGGGTTTGCTTTTTTGAGAGATTTGCAGATCACATTGAAAATGGAAAAGTTATAGATGTTTTCTGTTAAATTTTAGCCACATGAGATATCATCATAGGAGGCTTTGAAATATTAATATATAGTCCTCATTTCAGTACTGTTATTTGGTAAAATAGTTGGTCTCTCTCTGGGGTGCCTAAACTTAAGACTGAATAGAAGTAGCATCACAAGGTGGTCTACCAGGATCAAGGGGAATCATTATTTTTATCAAATACTTGGAAAGGTCTTTCAAAAATATGTCCATCAAATTTCTGAATATTCTTTAATTAAGAGATACTCAGATTAAATACTTAATTAATGGAAAATTGATTGGTTGGGCCTAAAATGTATATACAAGCACAGCACATGGGAAAATGATGGGTGCAACAATAGAAGTTCCAAGGCCTGAACTTCTTTCTCTCAGAAGCATACTGAGGGTACTCCTGAAGGTGTACAATGCGTTATAGATGTATTCATGAGACACTCTTTCATGAGAATCAGGATTAAAAAGGAACAGAATATTATTGAGAGGATGACATATGGAAATATTACCAGAAAAGCTTATGGAAAACTTTAAAGAGAAAATAAGCAGGTTTTATAGGAAATACCACAGGAAATCAGTACAGAGAATTGGATAGACATACGGGCTCTGGAGTTCTTCTGTCCTAGTTCAAATCACATTTCCACCACCCACTGCTGTTTCTCCTCAGAGGGGTTGCTTAATTTTTCAAAGCTTCCATTTCTTTGGATGTAAGATGAGAATAACAATTTTATGCATGTAATGGCACTGTTATAAGAAATAAATGGGATAATAACTGAAAAGAACTTAAGACATTACCTGGCATCTGGACAGTGCTAGAGGGACTCCTCCAATGAGGGGTAGGCTATGAAGTTCTGTCTGAGACCAGAGGCCAAGAAACAGAGCAAAGAATCTTAAACTCCATAATATTAAAGACAAAAGTTAGAAATCTGTTACTCTAGGGAGGCTTCTGAGTATGCCACTTTGATACATATTATACCAAAAAAGAAGTGGATTAAAAGAGTTCAGCTGGGAAGATATGGCCAATTCACAGTGGAAACCAACAATATCACTAATAATAATAGATCTCTACTCATCCTTAGAAGGAATAATTTGATAAACTTCTTAGGCAGATGGGTTGGGGTAGAGACTTCATTCATCCTAGACACACACAAAAGGCATGCCCAAGAAACCACAGATGGTGGATAGCCACTCACCTGCCACCAAAAGGATGAGATTAGCAGGCCTATTAATCCACTAAGCTGATATTTCACTGAAGGGACTGTGACTACTTACGTTTGTGCAGTGCTCAGCCATGTTAGACTTTTTGCTACTCCATGGACAGCAGCCTGCCAAGTCTCCTCTGTCTATGGGGATTCTCCAGGCAAGAATACTGGAGTGGGTTGTCATGCCCTCCTCCAAGGGATCTTCCCAAACCAGGGATTGAATAAGGGTCTCCTACATCACATGTGGATTCTTTACCAGCTGAGCTACCAGGGAAGTACTTAGGGTTAGGATAAGCAAAATTGCTCAAGAGGATAGAGGATAGAGAGGAGAAAGACTAAGATCAACCAGGAGCATCATCCTTTCCCCGTTTCCTCACAAAGCACCTGCCCTCTTTTTTTTCTTTTTAATTTTCTTTACTTTATTGTGTTGGTTTTGCCATACATTGACATGAATCCACCATGGGTATACATATGTTCCCCCTCCAGAACCCCCTTCCCTCCTCCCTCCCGATTCCCTCTCCCTGGGTCGTCCCGGTGCACCAGCCCCGAGCATCAAACCTGGGCTGGTGATTGATTTCACATATGGTAATTAACATGTTTCAATGCCATTCTCCCATATCATCCCACCCTTGCCCTCTTCCACAGAGTCCACGAGACTGTTCTATACATCTGCGTTTCTTTTGCTGTCTCGCATGCAGGGTTCTCCTTACCATCTTTCTAAATTCCATATATATGTGTTAGTATACTGTATTTTCGTTTTTCCTTCTGACTTACTTCACTCTGGATGACTTGCCCTCTCTTTTAAAACAACTTTTATATTGAGGTATAGCAAATTAACAAATAATGTTGAAAGGTTCAAGTGAACAGTGAAGGAACCCAACCATACATATATATGTATCCATTCTCCCCCAAATTTCCTTCCCATCCAGGTTGCCACACAACATTGAGCAGTTTCTTGTGCTATATAGTAGGTCCTTGTATCTCAATAAATGCTGTTCAAAATAGCAAAGCATATTTGCTTGATAAAATTCCAAATTATTACACTTTCCAGGATACTCCTATGTTTTGACCTGGCCCTAACCATATAGTAAATATTTCTGAGGCTGACTGTCACCTTGCCATATTACCTAAATCCCCTGCTACTTCTGTGCTTATTTATCCTTTATGAACTCAATATTCTGGAGGGAGGGAAGGTAGGAATGGAGACACAGAGAATAAAAAAAAAAATACTTACAATGTTCCTCTCTTAACAAATTTAGTGAGAGTGGAGAAGGAAATAAATCAAGTCTTTGGAAGCTCTATGACTTGTTTTGGCATGTCCAGGCTCTATTTTCCTAGCAGTAGAATCCTATTATAAACTTGCTCCCTGAGGGGTCAAGATCCAGAAGCTGAAAGTATCTTCATGGTTGAATTTTTATTTTTCAGCTCTCTAAGTTACAGTGTCTGACTAAAGAAGTAGTGGTCTTCCAGACACTATTCAAACCCAAAACTAGGATGAAATCCTTCAGGAATATGTAACTGTTTCAACAAGGTGATGTTACAGGAGTGAGAGAAGGCCTCTTGGATCTGTTTAAGAAACAGAGGCTTAGAAACTCTGCGTTTGAACTTTATTTATATTCTCTGATAGTACTTGTTGATTACTGAGAATAAATTTATGTCCATGTTTATCACCAACTGCTCAAAGTAAAGACTCAGTTCAATAAAAATCAAATCCAAAAACAAACCTCCCAATGGACACACTAAGCATTTTTACATTACTAAGCATTTTAATAGCATCACCCGAAAGTAGTATGTCTATTATTACTAGAAAATCAAAAATTCTCATAAAGCTTCTAAACTTTGACTTTATTATCTATACAGTTGAAATGCTGGACCACAAAACAATTTTTTTCAAACTCCATTTTGCCAAGTACCAAAGTTCGTTTATGTGCTTCAGTTACCACTGCATGGAAAATCGCCCAGAGCACTTCATTTAAAGTTTTAGTTGTATCGGTTTTCACATGTTATGATTAAGACTGTATTTAATAATGTAATCCACTGTTTAAAATTAAAGTTTGAAAATATTAGACTAGAAAATCCTTAAGGTTCCTTACAGTTTTCATATTCTTTAACTTTACTAATTGGGGATTATTTAACCAGCAAACAGAAAGCTAAGGTGTGGCTTGATTCATATATTCAGTAACATGATTAATTCTATGAAAGGAAATCTTATTGGCCTTTTTCAATGTCCATTGGGCAGCAGTGTGAAAGAAACAGGCTTAGATTAAAAGAGGAATGTTTAATTTAAATTTAAGGCAGAGATTTTTAACTATTATAATGATGAACAAGGAAGATGGAATGGGTAATCATCAGCCTCGGAGAACTGGGAACATTTTCTTCAGCTGTGGAGTCAATTACCTTGACTCCATGATGAGAGAAGTCAATAACTTTTAAGAAGTTGGTAGGGGGGAAAGATATCTCTTATTTGATGCAAAGATCATTCTAAAACCTAACTGCAGAGGCAGCTCACATTAGCGATCGCTCTGTGCCACTAATTAAGGCTACCTGGATGCAAAGAACTTGAGCACAGTTACTCCATGTATAAAACAGGTATACATAGTGGTTCTCAACCTTGGCTGAAAATCAGAATCACCTAGGGAATTTTAAAAACTATGGATGTTTGGGCTCCAACTCTGGTAACTTGTTTGTGGGAAGAAGGTTGCAAAGCAAAGATGAACAGGTATACATAGAAGGAGAGAGGTTACAGCTTGATTGACTTTAGTGTTTTGTTTTTGCTTTTTTATTTTTTTAAGGAAAAAGCAAGAAATAAGCTGGGAAACTAGTTGCAGAGAATGTTGATAGCTTTGACATGGGGTGTCTATGTGCTAGGAGAAGGAAAATTCAACTAGCATGGAATTAGTGGAAGGTTAGTGATAGTGTTAGTCGCTCAGTTGTGTCCAACTCTTTGCAACCCCTGAACCGTAGCCCACCAAGCTTCTCTGTCCATGGGATTCTCAAAGCAAGAATACTGGAGTGGGTAGCCGTTCTCTTCTCCAGGGGATCTTCCTGAGTCAGGGATCAAACCTGGGTCTCCGACATGGCAGGCAGAGCCTTTACCATCTGAGCCACCAGGGAAGCCCATGATCTAGTGGAAGGTTGGGGAAGGTTATTGGGGAAATGTGAGGAAATTATAGGAAAGAACATAAAAAAATGGAGAAGAGTTCTTGGGATAATAAGTCTATGATGAAGAAGCTACTTAGTTAGAGAGTGGCAAGGACAATAAGAATTTTGAGAGGGGAAAATGAGAGGTGACAAGCAGCTTCACTATGGAAGGGACCAGGCATTGGCAGTTAAGTGACAGCACAGGTGAAACTGGAGTAAAGACTTCAGTCTCGCCTTGCCTGGGTCTGAAGCCAGTGAAAGGAGTAAAAAGTTGGCCTCAAATGAGGGAGAATACATGGCCTTAAGAGCAAGTCAGTGAGTTTGTTAACAAAGCCAGGAATTGGTTAGAGAGGAAAACTCACAAGAAAATGTCTTCTCAGGAATCAAGAATCTGCTGCTGAGGAAATAACTAAGAAATAACACCTAACTGTGTGAAGAGATCTTAAGACAGCATGTCTGGAGGTGCCAGCTGGCTCTGGACTCAAGAGAAGAAGCAGGTAGGTAATTTTAAACTCTTTAAAGTAACCGCCCCAATCTTTCTGGCACTAGAGACCAGTTTTGTGGAAGACAATTTTTCTGTGGAGCAGGAGTTGGGAAGATAGTTTCAGGATGATTCAAGTGCATTACATTTTTTTTTTATTATTGTTTTTGCCATACATTGTCATGATATCACCATGGGTTTACATATGCTTCCCCTCCGGGTCCCCCCTCCCTCCTCCCTCCCCCCCGGGAAATCTCGCTGCACCAGTCCCGAGGATCAGTCCTGGGCTGGCGATTGATTAGACACATGACAATTAACATGCTTCAATGCCCTTCTCCCATATCATCCCACCCTTACCCTCATCCACAAAGTCCACAAGTCTATTATTGTGAAATTTATTTCTAATTTAATGCAGCCGCTGATCTGCCAGGAGGTACCAGATTTTGGCCCAGAGGATAGGGACCTCTGGGATAAAGAAATCCTAGCCCCAGTCCCTTCTTTAGTGCTGAAAATCATGTTTTAGAAGGAATTAAGCTTTTTTTTTTTTTTTTCTATATGGAGTTAACTTCCGTGGCTGCTGCTTGTATTGCTATCGGGGAAAGTTCAGGTTGGTCCCACTAGGTGTTCTAACTCTATTTCTGCCTATCAGGTATGGTTTCAATAATTCATATCTAAATTGTATAAAGATTAATATATCACCACTGTTAATTCTGTCAAACATACAATCTAGACTTGAATGTATAGCATCACAAAGAATAACTTTGATTCTATTCCTTGCTAAAGAGCTCAAGATGAAAGATGTATTCTAAGGTCTGATTCTTACTATTGAGATCAGGCTTTCATTGACGTATCAGTACCTGAGCCTTCTGGAATAAGTGACACCACTCAGTCTCTGATACCCAGGTGTACTTGTCCACATTAGTATATATGTAGTCTGATAGAATATTTTACCCTCCTGAAAGGGAGGGTGGTATGAGGAAAGGAAGCAGTCAGAGAAGTAATTAAGTCCCCATAACAATGGGCACTGGATCAATGAATAAATCTCCCTCAGGCTTGCCCTGTTCTCGTGATCTGGACAGCTCTTCTCCCTTCCCACCCTCTTGCCTCCCCAACCTTTTCTATTTCAGAAACAGGGTCCTCCTCTTGGCTTTTCTGTCTTTTCAAGTTATGATTGATAGTGTGTGTAAAAGAGTTGGAATCAAGTCATGAGAGGATGCAGGAAGACATAAAAGCTGATCTCATCTTACTAAGGGTTTGAATATAGCCCTTTGAGGGCTCCATTTAAAGTACTTAAAAAAAAAAACTGCCTTGTGCATTGTCTTAGTCTTTTCAAATTGCTATTTAAAAACGGAAAGCTACCACAGACCGGATGGCTCAAATGTCGAACAATCATTTCTCACAGTTCTGGTGTTTGAGAAGTTCTAAGATCAAGACACAAGAAGATTTGGTGTGTGGTGAGGTATCATTTTCTGGTTCAGAGATGGCTGTCTAATTGCTATGCCATCACATGCCAGAAGCAAAAGAGCTCTCTTGAGTCTCTTATATAAGGGCACTAATCTGATTCACAAGGGCTCCACCGTCATGACCTAGTCACCTCCCAAAGGCCCTAACATAGAATTAAGGGGAACACACTCAGTCTATAGCACACATTTAAAATCAGAACTCAAGTTTGGATCAAAATCCTATTTCACAAGCTCCTCAATAGTCAGTGTAAATGGCAGTGGTTTAATACAATATCTCAAGGCCTCTGTCATACAACAGAATTATATTCCTGGTTTACAAATCACAGAAATATATCTAACTGTCACTTTTGCTCTTAGTATAGACTACTACAAGAGATAATAGAAAAGGAACTTGAGGTTAATTCTTAAGCTTCTGTGGTATAATATATCTCCACTAGTTGCCTATCCTGAAACAGCAGTCAGTAAGCAACTAAGGTTCTCACACAAGAACCTGATGGCACAGAGAGTAGAAAAGGTCCACATGGTCTCACCTACCTTCTCAATCCAAGTACGAAATCCTTAGCATATTTAAAAATGTTATGTCAAATTTTTTTCCAATTATGGATTCTCTTTTGAGTAATTAATTAGCAGCTGCTGCTGCTGCTAAGTTGCTTCAGCCATGTCTGACTCTGAGCGATCCTACAGACGGAGGCCCACCAGGCTCCACCGTCCCTGGGATTCTCCAGGCAAGAACACTGGAGTTGGTTGCCATTTCCTTCTCCAATGCATGAAAGTGAAAAGTGAAAGTGAAGTCATTCAGTCATGCCAGACTCTTAGCGACCCCATGGACTGCAGCCTACCAGGCTCCTCTGTCCGTGGGATTTTCCAGGCAAGAGTACTGGAGTGGGGTGCCATTGCCTTCTCCAACTTAATTAACAGTAATATAAGAATTTTATTTTTTCCAATAAAACATATAATAGACAAACTGTCCCTTTATCTGAATGAGCTCAGTCTAGAAATTCATGTGCTAATCTTTCCTCCCCATCTCAACAACAACAAAAAATCATCTTAGGCAATTTGTGAGGTATTTTGGTCACTTAAAGGATTTTCCTATGCCTAGTCAATGAAATTTTCTTTCACCATGGAAATTGTTTGAATTCTTGGATGTCTCCTAAGCTGGACAAAGGGGCAACAGCTCCTGGATAGAGGTGTCAATATGAATTTGTCACTGTCTGCTGGTATTGCCCAATAGCTCTACATTCCTCTTTTCTAATGTCTGTTCCTTCCCCCAATACCTAAAATCAGTCACTGATCTCACGCCCCTAGAATGCTGTATTTGGTAGAGAATCAGCTGTATTCTCAGCTTGTGCAGAGCACTGCAAACCCTAGTATGGAATACAAAGTGTGTTAGTCATTCAGTTGTGCCAGACTCTGGGATCCCATGGGTTTCAGTCCACCAGATTCCTCTGTCCATGGGATTTTCCAGGCAAGTATACTGGAGTGATTCACCATTTCCTTCTTCAAGGGGTCTTGCCAACCTAGGAATCAAACCTGGGTCTCCTGAACTGCAGGAAGATTCTTTACCAAGTGAGCTACCAGGGAAGACCCGTGTGGAACACAATTAAGAATTAATTGTTGGTCTCGAACACATTCCCTTGTTGTTCTTGCTCACTCATTCAGTCGTGTCTTGACTCTGCAACCCCATGGACTGCAGCATGACAGGCTTCCCTCTCCTTCACCACCTTCTGGAATTTGCTCAAACTCATGTCCACTGAGTTGGTGATGTCATCCAATTCTCATCCTCTGCCCTCTCTTTCTCCTCCTGTCTTCAATCTTTCTCAACATCTTGGTTTTTTTCCAATGAGCAGGGTCTTCTCCAGTGAGTTGGCTCTTTGCATCAGGTGGCCAAAGTATTGCAGCTTCAGCATCTGTCCTTCCAATGAATATTCAGTATTGATTTTCTTTAGGATTGACTGATTTGAACTCCTTGCTGTTCAAGGGACTCTTGAATCTTCTCCAGCACCACAGTTCAAAGTCATCAATTCTTTGGCACTCAGCTTTCTTTATAGTCCAACTCTCACATCTGTACATGACTACTGAAAAAAGCATTGCTTTGACTATACAGACCTTTGTAGGCAAAGTAATATCTCTGCTTTTTAATATGCTGTCTAGGTTTGTCATTGCTTTTCTTCCAAGGAACAAGAGTCTTTTAATTTCATGGCTGCAGTAACTGTCTGAAGTGATTTTGGAGCCCAAGCAAATATAGTCTGTCACTGTGTCCATTGTTTCCCATCCATTTGCCATGAAGTGATGGGACCAGATGCCATGATCTTAGTTTATTGAATGTTGAGTTTTAAGCCAACTTTTTCACTCTCCTCTTTCACCTTCATCAAGAGGCTCTTTAGTTCCTCTTCACTTTCTGCCATAAGAGTGGTGTCATCTGCATATCTGAGGTTACTTATATTTCTCCTGACAATCTTGATTCCAACTTATACTTCATCCAGCCAAGCATTTCGCATGATGTACTCTGGATATAAGTTAAATAAGAAGGGTGACAGTATACAGCCTTGACATACTCCTTTCCCAATTTGGAACCAGTCTGTTGTTCTATGTTGATTCTAACTGTTGCTTCTTGACCCACATGCAGATTTGTCAGGAGACAGTAAGGTGGTCTGGTATTTCCATCTCTTTAAGAATTTCCCCCAGTTTGTTGTGATCTATGCAGTCAAAGGCTTTAGTGTAGACAGTAAAGCAGAAGCAGATGTTTTTCTGGAATTCTCTAGCTTTTTCAATGATCCAACAGATGTTCTCAATTTGATCTCTGGTTCCTCTGCCTTTTCTAAATCCAGCTTGTACATCTGGAAGTTCTTGGTTCAGTACTGTTGAAGCCTAGCTTGGATAATTTTGAGCATTACTTTGCTAGCATGTGAGATGAGTGCGATTGTGCGGTAGTTTGAGCATTCTGTCATTGCCTTTCTTTGGGACTGGAGTGAAAACTGACCCTTTCTAGTCCTGTGGCCATTGCTGAGTTTTCCAAATTTTCTGTTATATTGAGTGAAGAACTTTAATAATAATCTTTTAGGATTTGGAATAGCTCAGCTGGGATTCTATCACTCGACTAGCTTCATAATGATGCTTCCTAAAAGATCCACTTGACTTAACAGTCCAGGATGTCTGGCTCTAGGTGAGTGATCACACCATTTTGATTATTTGCATTATGAAGATTTTTTTTAATGGTTCTGCTGTGTATTCCTGCCACCTCTTCTTTATATCTTGTGCTTCTGTTCAGTCCATCCTGTTTCTGTCCTTTGTTATTATTTATTTATTATTCACATCCCTTTAAAGATGAGCAGACCCTCTCTCCCTGAAAGGCAAACCTCTTCGCTCTCATGTCCTTTTGTAATCGGGACTTTTTCTGATTCCCGTCTCTAACTGGAAGAGAAAAGCTCAAGGCTCCAGTTACCTAAAACTTATCTTTTGCTGTGGAAAAGTAAATTCTGTACATATAAAGAGCTTTGCTCCTCCAGAACCTTGCCAAAGAAATATGGTCCAGGTAAATTACACATCAGAAATTATGTGATTCCATAAAGTCTTCGTCCATCAGTCACTAGGAATTTTTCTTGACATGCACCATTCTTGTTGAAGAAAATTTTCCTGAACAGATAAATGCTGTTTTACCCTTGCCAGTCATGGAGATGATATAAAAACTGCTCCTTAATCTTAATATAGAGCCACTGAGTCTTTCCTGAACACTGTCAGCACGCATTTAGACATTACTGATGGACATATTACTCTTGACCTGGAAGTGTTGCTATTTCAATAAGAGAGAGAATGGTGATAGAGTTCTGAATCACTCTGGTTGCATGAAGGTCTGGATTCCCAGATACTACTTGAGTATTATTTTGAAATATACCAAATGTCAGTTACTTTTCTAAATACAGTATAAAAATCTTGGTGATAAAGCAAATTATCCCCATAATTCAGTCACTTAAATTCTGATCTTATAAAGTTAGTATTGTGATTTTTACCTTCCAATAGTAAACATAAGGCTTCCTCAGATGATGATTACTTAGAAGTCCCTTGAAGACAATTGATGTTTACATAAAATATTTAAATATTATTATATAATAAATGAAATTAATAAAATATTAAATATTAGCATAACATTTCAGTACTGTTATATTTTATATAATATTGAATATTATTATATACAATATGAGATTCTCAAAAAACATTTTGAATAGAATTTCCCTTGGATAGCCTGCTAATTCAGATCAGACAATCTGGCTCTTAGCATATAATTTGTACATCATATATCAAGGCATACTCCAACTTCTTTTATCATTCAATACTGGATCAAGATTAGGAGGCATTACTGGTTAACAACTGTGCACTGTGAACAAGGTGGTGAGGCTGTCATGTAAATGCAAACCTCTTGCTCATCAACAATACTATGGCATGCTAAATAAGACCTGGCCAAACTTCATTATGATTCCTATACACCCTATCCCTATTCAAGTTTATGTTGTGGCTCACAATGGCTCAAACTATGAAAGAAAAAATGTTATAAATCTTTATATAATCATGCATTTTCAATAATAAAGAGAAGTTGCTGATGATTTCTCTCCCATGAAGCTTGCTGATAGCTAATTTGTACTGTGAATCTCAATGGTTTTGTCCCACTATGAAGACGTATCTGAAAATACAAATGTTACTTATTCACCTAATTTGCCATTGATAGTGGAACCTTTGCCAGAAACTTGCCTTTTTATTTCTCTCTGAGCATAAATTCACTACTGATCTTACAAGGTTCTCAGTGGTAGAGATTCACATCTATATTTCCTATCAGAGTGTATTTAAGGGCCTGTGGCTTCAGATTTTTCTATTTCTTAAGACAAAATTCATAAGAAGTTTGTGCTAGATGTTATCTTTTTGCCTGAAAAGTTAAGTGGCTTGCCAAAATCTCGTGCCTTAATTCAGAATTGTGCAAAAGTTTCTGTGACTTTATGCAAACTTCTTGACAAATAAGGAGTGTGGGCAAACTGCCAGTCGAACAGAACTCAATTCATATTTTTATTTCCTGCCACTTTTTTGGCTGCTTGAACAAAATAATTACTCATTCTCTCGCCTCAGCACATAAACTGACATTCTAGACTTGCATTAAAGACCTGTTAAAAATTTCTTAATGATGTTTTAACTTGTGGGATTTCTTGTTCATATTATGAAAGTGCCATCAAATAACCATTTATTTAATTGGCAATAATAACAAGGCTTACTTTAACTGCAGCTGTGTGCCTGAATATATGGATGATGATTTTCTCCAAAATATCTTTACAACCATCCCCTAAGTGAGTGGGAGGCTACCCTGACCCTTTCTGGAGTCCAGTGACTGACCATCAGACACTTTGTGATAGAGAAACATATCATTCCAGGATAGCTATATTCTGCCTTCTTTCTTTCTTGATAACCTAAGCCAGCTTCAGGCAATTAGGGGATCTAAGCATGATTTAAAAACAAACAAAACAAAACACTTGGAGGTTTTTCTTCCACAATCTTCCAGATGCTAGATGATGAACTGAGATCAGAACTCAGTTCTATCGTGTTCCTAAGCCAAATATGCTATGAAGTCATGAATTTTAATAAATGGATTTTAAAATTCAAAGGGGTTATTTTACTTATACCCAGCTTCATTCAGCCTGGAACATTTCTTTTTAAAAAGGTATATCCAGGCTTTAGCTTAGACGAAAGAATCATGTCATTAATCCCTTAAAAATGTGGATATTCCTTTTGCATTTTCTGCTGAGCAGGTCTGAGGCCCTGCTAAGAATTTTAGATGACTTCTAGACCTTGTCGTAATAGCTCCACAGAGGCTAAAAGCAAGACTTTTATTGATTTCTCGGAAGTTCTTTCTACACAACCAAGAGCGTCTAGAGCTCCTGATGTATAAGATCCATGCCTTCCCTGAGTCTTAAAACTGGAAAAGTGGTAAAATTAGGACAGGGCATTTATTAGTTAGTTGATCATTGCCTTAAGATGACAGATGTGCTAAAGTGATAAGCCTTTATCTGAGCCCCCATACATTCTTGATTTCCTGCCCAGAGAGGGGACAAATCCAAAACCAGAGCTCTTAGGATGAATGAAGCCTTTTAACAAAGGCCTGTCCCTCAACATTTTCAGTGGGTAAAAGAAAGATTTATGTCTTATCTATAGTTTTTCCAAACCCCAAATTCTTAGAGTATAGGTATTCTGTAGAATTAAGAAGACATCCAATTCCAAAAGACCCAAGTAATATGGTGGTAAAAAACTATCCTATTATGACTAGACTGAATTTAACTTGAATATTTTATATATACAATCCAATTATATATATACACATGCAGGCAAATCTATTTATACATATATATATACATACAAAATGATTATGTATATAATCAAGTCTTGTACATATATATAAAATCAAATCTTGTACATATATATAAAATCAAATCTTGTACATATATATAAAATCAAATCTTGCATATATAATCCAATCTTATGCATAATCAAAGTATAAAATTAAATTATATGAAATCAAGTTGTATATAATCAAATTATAAAATATAAAATTTATGCATTAATATATATCTGTATATACTGTTAACATTTTATTTTTTGAGTTGAAGGGAAATAGATTTTTTAAATTTTTTATTGGAGTATAGTTAATTTTAAATATTCTGTTTCTGCTGTACAGCAAAGTGAATCAGTTATATGTATACATATATCCACTCTTATTTAGCTTCTTTTCCCATAAAGGCCACTACAGAGTATTAAGCAGGGTTCCCTGTTCTATATAATAGGTCCTTATTAGTTATCTATTTTATATATAGTGCTGTGTATATGTCAATCCCAGTCTCCCAATTTATCCTCCCCCCCATCTCCTGGTAGCCATTAATTAATTTTCTACATCTATGACTATTTATGTCATATAAATAAGTTCATTTGTACAATTTTTTTAGATTTCACATATAAGCAATATCATATTTGTCTTTCTCCATCTGACTTACTTCACTTATTATGACAATCTCTAGGTTCATCCATGTTGCTGCAAATGACATTGTTTTGTTCTTTTTATGGCTGAGTAATATTCTGTTGTATAATGTACCACATCTTCTTTATCAATTTCTCTGTTGATGGACATTTAGGTTGCTTTTATACCCTGGCTATTGTAAATAGTGCTGCAGTGAACATTGGGGTGCATAATCTTTTCAAATTATGGTTTTCTCTAGATATATGCCCAGGAGTGGGATTGCAGGATCATATGACAGCTCTATTTTCAGTTTGTTAAGGAACCTCCATACTGTTCTCCATAATGGCTATACCAATTTACACCCCCTCCAATAGTGTAGAAGGGTTCCCTTTTCGCTATACCCTCTTCAGCATTATTTGTATCGATGATAGCCATTCTGACCAATGTGAAGTGATACCTCACTGTAATTTTGATTTGCATTCCACTAATAATTAGTGGTATTGAGCATGAGCATTTTATATATAGGTAACATTAGTTTAATCATCTAATTATATATTGTTCTTAACTTGCTTTGATATAAGAATCTCACTGACTTCATGAAACAAAGTAGGCTTCTAGACTGTTCCTACAATAACAGCCCTCTCCCCACAAATCAGTAAACCAATATGTGGATTCTGTTAAGTATAGTCATTCCTGTAATATATAAATAAATGGGGGAAAACACAAACTATAGGTCCACTGAATCCACTGAAACATAGGTTCGCATTAACACTCCATTAATCAATATGTATAAGCCTTTTCTTTTTTTTTTTTATTAGTTTTGCCATACAATGACATGATATCGCCATGGGTTTACATATGCTCCCCCTCCAGAACCCCCCTCCCTCCTCCCTCCCTCCTCCCTCCCCCTAGGAAATCTCGATGCACCAGCCCTGAGCATCAATCCTGGGCTGGCGATTGATTACACATATGATAATTAACATGTTTCAATGCCATTCTCCCATATCATCCCACCCTTACCCTCATCCACAGAGTCCACGAGTCTGTTCTATACATCTGTGTTCCTTTTGCTGTCTCGCATGCTGGGTTCTCGTTACCGTCTTTCTAAATTCCATATATATGCGTTAGTATACTGTATTTTTGTTTTTCCTTCTGGCTTACTTCACTCTGGATAATGGGTTCCAGTTCCGTCCACCTGAGTAGAACTGATTCAAATGAATTTTTTTTTTTAATGCTGAGTAATATTCCATTGTGTATATGTACCACAGCTTTCTTATCCATTCGTCAGTTGATGGGCATCTAGGTTGCTTCCATGTCCTGGCTATTGTAAACAATGCAGCAATGAACATTGGGGTACATGTGGCTCTTTCAATTCTGGTTTCCTCGGTGTATATGCCCAGCAGTGGGATTGCTGGGTCATATGGCAGGTCTATTTGCAGTTTTTTAAGGAATCTCCACACTGTTTTCCATAGTGGCTGTACTAGTTTGCATTCCCACCAACAGTGTAAGAGAGTTCCCTTTTCTCCACATCCTCTCCAGCATTTATTACTTGTAGATTTTTGGATTACAGCCATTCTGACTGGTGTAAAGTGATACCTCATTATGGTTTTGATTTGCATTTCTCTGATAATCTTTTCTTATAACAGTGGGTCATGGTGATTTGTGTGTCTTTCAATGATTGAATGTTGTATCAAAGCCAATAACTAATAACCCAAAATATTTAATTTTTTTTCTTTCTCTGATACATTGTCACACAACATTATAGCAAAAATATGGATTTATCCTCAAAGGGACTCAGTCTCTTCTTCAGTCAAGAAGCTCTGGGTCTTTTAGCAAACTTAAGTAATAAGTTGTATTCTTACAATGATAGCTCTATTCTCATTTCTCTACTGAACCTATATCTCTTATACATAAATGGATACACCATATAAAGTAGTTCATCACTAAAGGCTGTGTGATTCTTTAGCTATTATAACAGATTAATTCAAGTTAAGGTCTAATTATTATTTCACCCTTTTAAAAGAAAATTTACCCACCTTTATCTTCTATAAGTCCATGGTTACTAGTCCAGGGTAGTAATGGACTTCCATGATTCCTATAAAACTGGGGAGTCTTATCATTGGTATCATTTCTGGCTTAAAAAGAGAATATTCACACAGATCTCAAGATTGTTGAACCCTCCTAGGAAATATGGTTAAGGTATGAGTGAATGCATTGTATGCAATAGGTAAACACCATTTCCATTTTTCTATGGATAGGAATGGAGTCTATTGTCTATTATCAAAGTATTAGACTTTTAAATACATGTAAGAGTTGACTCCAGACTATAATTAACAAGAGAAGTGGGTAGAGATCTCAAGTGTTTGAGACAATATATTAAATAATAAACTTTAGGTAATACCAGCATATTGATGAAATTGGCCCAACCAAAGCTTCTTTCTCTCTCTCTGATCAAAATTCTGTATTATCCTTTTTCATACATATACTTAAGGCTTCTTCCATACAACTCAGATTCTGTAACTCTCCTGATACATAGACTATCTCTTCCTGAAAGTGTTAGTCACTCAGTCATGTCTGACTCTTTGCAACCCCATGGACTGTAGCCCACCAGGCTCCTCTGTCCATGGAATTCTCCAGGCAGGAATACTGGAGTGGGTAGCCATTCCTTTCTCTGGGGAGTCTTCCCAACCCCGGGGTAGAACATGGTCTTTGGCATTACAGGTGGATTTTTTACCATCTGAGCCACCAGGGAAGCCCATCTCTTCCAGGACAGATCTTCAAATTTTCCCTAAGACCATGTCAGGATTTAGTTCTTGTTTTGTGTCTGGAGTAATGAAAGTGTGCTCTTAGAGGCAATTGCCCTAGGTGAAATCTTTTAAAGTGCTTTAAGCAGAGGAAAGTTGATTTCTTTAGATGAGAAGAGGCTGCTTTCCCAAGCAAATAAGAGTTGGGAGATTTCAGAGAAACATGGTTCTCAGTTTCTTCTAACTAATAAGATGTTCTTATGTCGTGGCTAATGACCTCAACCTATTTCAGTCAATGCCCTAATATTAGCATAAGATTTGACAAAGTAATATATCTCTACATCCAGCACAATTGGGAACAGGATCTGATTTTCAATCATGTTTTTACAGCAGCTATGGAAGTAATGGATTCCTTTATGTTCTCTCAGGACACTTTCTGAGATTCTCCACCAGTTCCTTCAGCTGAATGTTCAATCCTGTAGCCTATGGTTTTTAATACATGCTTCACATTTAAAGGCAGCCAGTCTAAAGTCCTCACACTCACCACTGCCCCAATGCCATTAAGTAGCTATGATAATTTCCCTAATTTTCTGTGTTGACATGACATCACAGATACCCACCAATAATGTTTTGAGGAACTATGATGTCATTGAAAGTTCTAGATGACTAGCATCCCATTGTCCCTCTGAAAGAGGATATCTATGCCTCATCAAACCCAAACTCTCATTTTCTTTTCTTATTTTCTTGGGGCTGTTTCTGATAAAAAATGCTTTATCAGTAATAATTTAGGCTATAACTAAAAGGAATACTCTGAAAATATTCTGAAGAGAATGTACTGAAGTGGCTACCTATGGATTATTCCTTATTGAATCATAAAAAGATACTGAGATACTCAAGGATGAGCAAGGTCAGGGAAAAAGTTATTCCTAGGATTTCAGAGCCCATAGGAAAGTAATGTTATCAAAATTTGGTGAGACTTGGAGCATGAATAAAGGGCTTTTTTCCCACTCAGGCTGTTAGAAACTAAACCTGGTTTATGGAATGGAAGAGATTACAAGAAGCAAAACCATGTTTTTTTTTTTTTTTAAAAAAACAAGTCTTACCTGGCAAAGCATCTACCTGACTGTGAGATACTTGCATGCACCAGACATTTGTAACTCCCTCTATGTCAGGGTACTCAGGTTTCTCTGCTCAACCTGCCTTTATGAGAGGAGACTAGTCTGTTGTGCATTCAGTCTCTCTTGCAGCTTACTAGTGAATCATAAACTTGCTTTGGGACAGTTGCCCATCACAGAAGGAGATAAGGAATTAAGACTCATCACATACTGTGTTCATAGTTGGCTGACAAGAATCTGTTTGTATAATTTTCAAAGACTTCCAAGTCAGTTAACAAAAATAGCAGACTCCACAATCATTATAAACATTATCCCTAACTCATTAAGTTTCCTGTTGTTTCCCCTTCTACTTATACAGCATGCTAATTCACTAAAGAGCTGAATCTAAGTGTTGGAATGCTTGTAAGGTTTCCAAGCTTATTAAAGTATTACCCCATTCAGTGAGGCTCCTTTTACTCTCTGACCATCAAGTGGTCTAGAATCTGTATCCATTTGTGTTTCTACTCTTTAGTACCACTTCTGTACCAACTGCTTTTAAAAAAACAAAGTAACCCTCAAAGGTGTAGACTGAGACATGTACTTGAGTACAAGTATTTTATCTGAAAATTAATCCACAGTAGAAGTTTGGAGGAGGAGAAAGAAAGTGATGAGGAAAATCTGGTGTTAAGATGAACATGACTAATGAGGTGCCCTATTCCATCAGAATACCCTACGACTCACACAGGGTACTTCTCTGTATAGTTTGACCACTGAAGGCTAGAGCATTATTACACTGTCTCCTGCCTCTATATGATTAAAAGGTTCCTCTGGGAGAGTTAATCATACAGTTCTGGGCTATACTTGCTTAGGTACACAGCAAGATTACTTAACATTAGAAGACCAAGAGACACAAGGTGGGAAGATGCCCTGCATTGTAAATGAGGTAATGGGTAAATGTGCTTTTGACAAAGAAATAAGTCTGAGCCCCCACAACTGTCCACCACAGTGGGGACAAATCAAGTGGCTGGAAAGGCTGTGATGGGGGCACCAGGATTATCTGTACAGGATAACTGAACAGACAAGAAAAGTATGAATGCAAATGTGAAGAAGGGTGTCATGTCTATTTAAGGTCTGAAAATTTAACACACATTTTGATAGAGGGGATTTTCCTGAGGCCTCTAAGTGCGAACAGTGTCCTTATATCTGCAGATAAATTCTTTAA
The DNA here is from genome assembly GCA_007570785.1 of Antilocapra americana. Lineage (NCBI taxonomy): Eukaryota > Metazoa > Chordata > Mammalia > Artiodactyla > Antilocapridae > Antilocapra > Antilocapra americana. Next base: position 40,499 of record ML664175.1, on the reverse strand, counting down.
TGTTGACAGTCTGAGAAAAGGCCAATCACATGTGATACAGAGGCTCTAGCCTTTTAAGAGGAACATATAAAGAAAGTTAACACAATATTTTGATTTTTACACATACACATTAATTTAAATATTTATTTGGGTCACAGGGTAATTTCAAATTTTATAAAAATCAATTCATAATGGTCAACTCACTAAGTGCTATTGTTCAGTTGCTCAGTCATGTACAACACTTTGCAACCCCATGGACTACAGCAAGCCAGGTGTCCCTGTCTTTCACTGTCTCCCAGAGTTTGCTCAAACTCATGTCCATTGAGTTGATGATGTCATCCAACCATCTCATCCTCTGTCATGCCCTTCTCTTCCTGCCCTCAATCTATCCCAGCATCAGTCTTTTCCACTGAGTTGGCTTTGTGTACGGGTAGCCAAAGTATTGGAGATTCAGCGTCAGTCCTTCCAATGAATATTCAGGGTTGATTTCCTTTAGGTTTGATCTCCTTGATGTTCAGGGGGACTCTCAAGAGTCTTCTCCAAACCACAGTTCAAAAGCATCAATTCTTCCGTGCTCAGCCTTCTTTATGATCCAACTCTCACATCCATATATGACTACTGGAAAAACCATAGCTTTGACTATACAGACCTTTGTTAGCAAAGTGATATCTCTGCTTTTTAATATGCTGTGTAGGTTTGCCATAGCTTTTCTTCCAAGGAGCAAGTGTCTTTTAACTTCATGGTTGCAGTAACTGTCTGAAGTGATTTTGGAGCCCAAGCAAATACAATCTGTCACTGTTTCCATTTTTTTACCCATCTATTTGCCATGAAGTGGTGGAAACGGATGCCATTATTTTTTTGAATGCTGAATTTTAAGCCAACTTTTTCACTCTCCTCTTTCAAATTCATCAAGAGGCTCTTTAGTTCCTCTTCTATTTCTGCCATAAGGGTGGTGTCATCTGCATATCTGAGGCTGTTGATATTTCTCCCAACAATCTTGATTCCTGCTTGTGAATCATCCAGCCCAGCATTTCCCATGATGTACACTGCATATAAGTTAAATAAGCAGAGTGATAGTATACAGCCTTGACATACTCCTTCCCCAATTTGGAACCAGTCTGCTCTTCCATGTCCGGTTCTAACTGTTGCTTCTTGACCTGCATACAAGTTTCTTAGGAGACAGGTGATATGGTCTGGGACTACCATGTATTTAAGAATGTTTCAATTTGTTGTGATCCACACAGTCAAAGGCTTAGGGTAGTCAATGAAGCAAAAGTAGATGTTCTTCTATAATTTCCTTGCTTTTACTATGATCCAACAGACATTGGCAATTTAATTTCTGGTTCCCCTGCCTTTTCTAAATCCAGGTGGTATATCTGGAAGTTCTTGGTTCATATGCTATTGAAGCCTACCTTGAAGGATTTTGGCATTATTTCCTAGCATGTGAGATGAGTGTAATTTGTGCAGTAGTTTGAACATTCCTTTGGCATTGCCCTTCTTTGGGACTGGAATGAAAACTTACCTTTTCTAGTTCTGTGGTCACTGCTGAGTTTTCCAAATTTGCTGGCATATTGAGTGCAGCACTTTAATAGCTTCATCTTTTAGCTCAGCTGGAATTCCATTAGCTCCACTAGCTTTGTTTTCTTAGGAAGGCTTCCTAAAGCCCACTTGGCTTCACACTCCAGAATGTCTGGTTCTAGATGAGTGATCACAGCATCATGATTATCTGGGTCACTAAAACCTTTTTTGTACTATTCTTCTATGTATTCTTTCCACCTCTTCTTAATACCTTCTGTTTCTGTTAGGGCCATACCATTTCTGTAATAGCCAAGTTTAAAATTGCCTAATAAACTTTGTCTTTCAAATGTCAATTTCTCTGACTTCATAGCCACAGCTGACAATAAAACCTTAAATCAATATTTGAGGTCATCATGATTGGGGCATAGGCCAAAAGCTCCCAGAATGATGGTCCCTGGCTGGAGCAGAACGCATTGCTTCAGAAATAATGTTGCTTTGACTAATCAATAGGAAGTTTTTGTCTATGACTCTCATAGGTTTCCCAGGTGGCTCTAGTGATAAAGAACTCACCTGCCAATGCAGGAAACATAAGAGATATGGGTTCAATCCCTGAGTTGCAAGATTCCTTGGAGGAGGAAATGGCAACCCACTCCAGTATCTCACCTAGGGAGTCCCATGGACAGAGGAGCTTGGTGGTCTACAGTCCACAAGGTGGCAGAAAGTCAGACATGACTGAAGCAACTTAGCATGCATAGTTAACTTCATATACAAACAAAACATTTCTCCCATTTCTGTTCCTGGCTTAGTTTTTATTCTTGCCTATATTCTTACCTATTAGAGGTAATTCTACAATATTTTGTCTACTAAATTTCAACTGAAAACGCTTAACCTTTTCAATCTGTTTACTGAAAGAATCTAATTAAAAACACAAAACTTTCCAAACAAAATAAGCTAATTTTGGCTTTGTTACTAATCCAAATCTTGGGTACCTTTATTAATCTCCTTTAGTCACCTTTATTACATCTCATCTGTCTATACTTTACCAATCTACAAAGTCATGAAATTTAAAAGTAGTTCTAGGTAGTATGACCAACCTAGACAGCATACAAAAAAGCAGAGACATTACTTTGCCAAAAAAGGCCTGTCTAGTCAAGGCTATGGTTTTTCCAATAGTCATGTATGGATGTGAGAGTTGGACTCTAAAGAAAGCTGAGCACCGAAGAATGATGCTTTTGAACTGTGGTATTAGAGAAGACTCTTGAGAGTCCTTTGGACTGCAAGGAGATCCAACCAGTCAATCCTAAAGGAAGTCAGTCCTGAATATTCATTGGAAGGACTGATGTTGAAGCTGAAACTCCAATAATTGGGCGATGTGATGTGAAGAACTGACTCATTGGACAAGACCCTAAGGGAAAGATTTAAGGCAGGAGGAAAAGGGAACAACAGATGAGATGATTGTATGGCATCCCCAACTTGATGGACATGAGTTTGAGTGAGCTCCAGAGGTTGGTGATGGGCAGGGAAGCCTGTCATGCTGCAGTCCATGTGGTTGCAAAGAGTCAGACAGGACTGAGGGACTGAACTGAACTGATATGCAGTAATGTGGGCATACAGTATTTACCACTTCTGAGTTAGTGGAAGGCACATAATTTGATGTCATTCAGCACTTTTTCAGGCATTTTTTACCTGAACAGGATGTAAGGCAGTACTTCCATCCAGCTGGAACAGAATAATACTCATTCTGATTCAAGTAGGAACCTCTTGACTTCCTCTCACTGGTAAAGAAGACAGATCAGTCCTAGAGTTTTTCACACAAATATGATATGCCCAGATTTATTTTAGACCCTATACTAAGTAAGATCCTTCTCATAAATGACAAGAAAAGTAAGAAATCACATTTTATTGTCAGCAAATATTAAATAAATTAGAGTGTAATATAAGACAGATGTTTTTTATTCCATTAAACTTCTTAAAAAGTGAAACAGCCAAAAATCATTAGCAAATATTTATTATAAATAATCTGGAACAGAAATAAATATTTGTAAACTAAAGAAAAACTTTAGGTGACCTAAGATATCAGTATTTCACAACATAAGAATTTATAAATTAGAAAATTCCAAATGAAATGTTAATAGTAAATATTAAATTATGAACCTAAATGAAAAATTAGCAAAAATAACTACATAAAATGAGACACAAATCAACTCAATGTCAATTCAGTTTAACACTAAATAAACTACATTAAGGAGAAGGACTTATTATGCCCAACAGATAAAAGGGGAGGGAGTCTGCCATCTAGAGTTCTTCAAACCAGGTCCTCATATCTGGAGAAGCACATGCATGCCTCAGCGACCGAATATGAAATGCACCCCCACCCCCTTACACTACCCCTAGCCATCCCATCACAACCACTCAAAGCAATGTTGAATATGCTGCCAGCACTTCTGTCTGGGCTTCTCTACAGCCCTTGGAGCAGCCTCCCGGGGCTTTTGCTCCTTCACCATCATCCTGGAGGAGAAGCTCTTGATGAATTGAGAACTGGCAGTCTTCCTGCTTTAGTCTCAGAACAATGGGCTACTCTAGATCATGATGCAGAAGAAGGCCAGGTGAAGATGTCCAGTGATCTTCTCCTCTGAGCCTTGTACTACTTCAAGGACAAGAGGGCCATTGTGACAAGTATAACCACCAAGAAGAGCAACTGCAGCTGCACTCATGATTTCAAGGAAAAGGATGCCTACAAATTGCATGTTAAGATCAAGTATGTGGAAAAGATACACCAGAAGCCCACATTGAAGGAGGTTTTCTAGTAGTTGCCTCATCACTTACATGGATAGGATTCAGGCAAATGCAGACAGAGAAAAGGATGAAGAAGCTGCATGAGGAGACATCCCTGGAAAATATTAGTTCCAGCAGCATACCCCTGGATATATGCGGGTTTTGGAGGAGAAAAGAAAAAGGCCCCACAGATAGCATCATCCTGCAGTGTGCCACACAACAACGCCAGCACTCATCATCAAGTGATCCAAACTTTTCATGTCTGATTCCTTCCAAAATTTAAGTAAATAAGGTCCCTTCTTGTTTTTATTCCCTTGGTCACATTGCACATTCGAGGGTTAGATCTGAGAGAAGGGACAGACCATTCAGGTAGGATCTCCAGCTTTGTCACTGTCAGAAAGGCTTGCCTCTGCAACGCATCTTCAGCTATGTGGCCTCAGACTTATCAGTGAACCTCTGAGCCTTTCTTTTGACATTTGAAAACTAAAAACATCCACTCTTCATGGAATGGTTTCCAAACATTAAATGGCCTTGTATATTTACTCAGCAGGTCATCTGCTGGAATTCTGAGGTAAGCAAGCCCAGTGGATCCCAAACACATGTGGCTTAGTCTCTGGCACTGGTTGGATGAGAGCTGGCCATTAAATGACACAAATTATAAGAGATTGCTTTACAATGTACCCAGGATTTGTTTTAATCAGGTATGGTAAGTCACAGTCAAGGAAATGACTGTCATGAAGGAAGAAGTTTTTAAACTCACAGATCCCTAGAAAGAGGTGGCACAGCACAATAGGTCATGGGAAAACAGTGGGGTCAAAAGGCAGAAGGAGCAAGGGGAAAATGTGAGTTGGGGCCTTTACTGTAGTTACCACAATACAGGAAAAGCAAAGCAAAGTCAACAGCCTTAAGACTGGCTAGTATGAATAGTTTCACTAGGTTCTGGGGTAAAGGGAGTGTCTGTACCTGTGGTACTGGGTCTTGGGGAATAGTTGACTAAGTTGTAAGAGCCAAGTGAAGGATATTAACCCCGCATCAGATAAACGATTTGCAAGTATTTTCTCCATTCCATAGGTTGCCTTTTTGTTTATTGATTACCTTCTTTGTTGTGAAGGTTTTTTAGTTGATGTAATCCTATTTACTTATTTTTGCTTTTACAGCTTAGTTATTGGTGTTGTAACAAAAAATGCATTACCAAGACCAATGTCAAGGAGATTTTCCCCTATGTTTTATTGAGGAGTTTTATAGCTACAGGTCTTTGGTTCAAGCATAATTCACTTTGAGTTGATTTTTTGTGCACGGTGTAAGACATCTACTTTCATTCTATACATGTGGAGACCCAGGTTTTCCAACACCTTTTATTGAATAGATTATCGTTTCCCCAATTTATAATCTCAGTGCTCTTGTTGAAGATTAGTTGGTCATATATGCATAGGTTTATGCCTGGACTCTATTCTATTTCACTGGTCTATGTGTCTCTAGTTGCTCAGTACCATACTATTCTAATTTCTATAGCATTGAAATATAATTTGAAATCAGGAAGTTTAATGGCTTCAGGATTTGTTTTTCTTGCTCAAAATTGCTTTGACTATTAAGGGTCTCTTATTGCTTTGACTATTAAGGGTCTTTTATGATTACATCTGAATTTTAGGATTAGTTTTGTATTTCTGTGAAAAATCCATTAGAATTTTAACAGGAATTATAGCAAATCTGTAGATCATTTTGGGTAGTATGGACATTTTAACAATAATAATTATTGTTAAGATAATAATTATTCCAATCCATAAACCCAAGTTATCTATCCATTTATTAGTGTTGCCTTCAATTTCTGTCATCAATATTTTATACTTTGCAATGTACAGATATTAATTTTCTTGGTTAAATATAGCACTAAGTATTTTCTTCTGTTTGATGCTATTGGAAATGGGATTGTTTTCCTAATTTCTTTTCAAATACTTCACTCACGATTCGTATTGATATATAGAAATTTGAATGTTGATTTTGTATCCTGACACTTTATTGACTTCATTAATTAGTTCTAACAGGATATTTTGGTGGAGACTTTAGGTTTTTTTACATGTAAGATTATATAATCTTCAAGCAGAGATAAATTTACTACTTCTTCCTCTCCAATTTGTATGCCTTTTATTTCTTTTCCTTGCCTTATTTTTCTGGCTAAGACTTCTAGTCCTGTGTTAAATAGAAGTGGTAAATGTGGACATCCTTGCCATGTTCCTGATCTTAGCTGAATCATTTTCAGTTTTGCACCATTGAGATTGGTGTTAGCTATGAACTTGTCATACATGGACTTTATTGTGTTGAACTAAATTCCTTCTATGCCTAACTTGCTGAGAATTATTTTCATTAAATGATGCAAAATTTTTTAAATGTGTTTCCTACATCTAGTGAGATCACCATATTATTTTAATCCTTCTTTTTGTTAATGTGTTTTCTCACAGTAATTAATTTGCATATGGTAAACCATCCATGCAACTCAGAGATAAAAATAAATCCCATTGTTCATTGTGTATACTACTTTTAATTTGCTGTGAAATTCAGTTTGCTAATATTTTGTTGAGAATTTTGGTATCCATATTCACCAAGGATATTGGCCTTTAGTTTTCTCAGTCTTCATCTTTGTCTGGTTAGGTGTCTTTGTCTGGTTAGGGTATCAAGTTGATATTAGCCACATATCAATAAAATGAGTTTGGAGGTGTTCCTCTATGTTTGGAAGAGTTTAAGAAAGATTGGTATCAATTCTTTAAAATCTTTTGAAGAATTCACTAGTGAAGTCCTCTAGTCCTAGGCTTTTCATGGAGGAGTTTTTGTTTGGTTGGTTGGTCAGTTTTATTTTATTTATTTATTTTTTTACCAATTCAATATATTCCATTGCTACTGGTTTCTTCAGACTTCTATTATTTTTACTTATTTTTGGTAAGTTATATATTTCCAGGAATTTATATATATTTATATATACTTATATAGTTATATATACTGAACTAAACTGGAAAAATTATAACTTTGACTATACAGGTCTTTGTCAGCAAAGCTATGTCTCTGCTTTTTAATATGCTGTTTATGTTTCTCATAGCCTTCCTTCCAAGAAGCAAGCCTCTTTTAATTTCATGATTGCAGTTACTGTCCACAGTGATTTGGGAGCCCAAGTAAACAAAATCTTTCCCTGCTTCCACTTTTTCCCCATTTATTTGTCATGAGGTGATGGGAACAGATGCCATGATCTTAATTTGTTTAATGTTGAGTTTCAAGCCAGCCTTCTCACTCTTCCCTTTCGTCTTCAACAAAAGGTTCTTTAGTTCCTCTCTACTTTCTGCCATTATGGTGCTATCATCTGAATATCTGAGGTTGTTGATATTTCTCCTAGCAGTCTTGATTTCTGCTTGTGATTCATCCCACCCAACATTTCCCATGATGCACTCTGCATAGAAGTTAAATAAACAGGATGACAATATACAGTCTTGTCATATTCCTTTCTCAATTTTGAATCAGTCTGTTGTTTCAGGTCTAGTTCTAACAGTTGCTTCTTGACCTGCATATAGGTTTCTCAGGAGACAGGTAAGCTGGTCTGGTACTTCCATCCCTTTAAGAATTTTCTACAGTTTGTTGTGATCCACACAGTCAAAGGCTTTAGCATATTCAATGAAGCAGAAATAGATGATTGTTTCTGGAATTCCCTTGCTTTCTCCATGATTGAGTAAATGTTGGCAATTTGATCTCTGGTTATTCTGTCTTTTCTAAACCCAGATTGTACATGTGGAAGTTCTTGGTTCACATATTGCTTAAGCCTCACTTGAAGCATTTTGAGCATAACCTTTCTAGCCTTTGAACAGCACAACTGTGTGGTAGTTTGAACATTCTTTGGCATTGTCCTTTGGGACTGGAATGAAATCTGACCTTTCTAGTCCTGTGGCCACTGCTGAATTTTCCAAATTTGCTGGCATCTTAAATACAGCACTTTAATAGCATCACCTTTTAGGATTTTAAATAGTTCAGCTGCAGTTCCATCACTTCCACTAGCTTCTTTTGTTGTAATGTTTCCTAGGGCCTAAGACAAAGTTTATCAATTAAAAATAGATAAAGAAATTCAACAGACATTTCTCCAAAGAAGATATACAAATGGCTAACAAACACATGAAAAGATACTCCACACTATTAGTCACTTGGGAAATATAAATCAAACCACCATAGGATACACATGTATATCACTTTATACCTCCTAGGATGGCTATTAATAAAAAAGAAAAAAAATCCAAGTGGTTTCAATATATGAAGAAATTGAAAATCTTGTACACAGCTAATGCAAATGTAAAATATTAAATGCCAGGAAATAGTAAAGCCACTGTTTTAAAAACTTTGGTTAAATATAAAGTCAAATATAAGTTTAAGTAGTTAAAGTTAAATATAAACTTACCACATGATTCAATCATTCTGCTCCTATATATATACTTGAATACAGACAAACATGTATTCTAGCCAATACTAATATACAAGTGTTCATAGAAGCATTATTTACAATCAGTTCAGTTCAGTCACTCAGTTGTGTCCAACTCTTTGTGACACCATGGATTGCAGCATGCCAGGCTTCCCTGTCCATCACCACCTCCTGGAGTTTACTCAAACTCATGTCCACTGAGTCAGTAATGCCATCCAACCATCTCATCCTCTGTCATCCTGTTCTCCTCCTGCCTTTAATCTTTCCCAGCATTAGGGTCTTTTCAAATGAGTCAGTTCTTCACATCAGGTGGCCAAAGTATTGGAGTTTCAGCTTCAGCATCAGTCCTTTCAATGAATATTCAGAACTGATTTCCTTTAGGATGGACTGGTTGGATCTCCTTGCAGTCCAAGGGACTCTCAAGAGTCTTCTCCAATACCACAGTTCAAAAGCACCAGTTCTTTGGCGCGCAGCTTTCTTTATAGTCCAACTCTCACATCCTTACATGACTACTGGAAAAACCATAGCTTTGACTAGACAGCTTTGCTGGCAAAATAATGTCTCTGCTTTTTAATAAGCTGTCTAGTTTGGTCATAACTTTTCTTCCAAGGAGCATTATTTGTAATAGCCCAACCTAAATGGCCATCAACTAGTAATGGGATAAATACTGTGATGTATATTCATATAATGGAGTGCTAGTCATAAAAGGGGATGAATTTGAAAAACATTATGCTAAATGAAAGAAGTTAGACACAAAAAGTCATGTATTGCATAATTCGATGTATATGAAATATCCTAATGTTTCCCACTCTCCTCAGCATCTGAATAAATGGAGACTGAGAGAGGCAAGGCAGTTAGTTTCCCTGGAATACCATCCTAGATTGGACAGGCTGAATTTGTCTGGTATATATTGTGAGAAACTTCCTTTTTGGTGCCTAGGTCTAATTTCCTTGACATAAAGGACTTTCTGTGATAAGCATCCCTAAAAGGGTCTGGTTTCCAAAATGTATTGCTCCACTAGGAGGCTGGATGGGCTGTCAGTTTTACTTAGAAAGTCTTCATAACTCTCTCTCCAAGTGATTTCCTTGTTTCTGCCCAACCTCCTGAAAATATCCATTTAGTTAGTAGATGAACATCATTTGATATATGACCCATGAGCATCAGTTTGTAGCTCTGGAGCAGGCTTGCATCATGGACAGGGAAAGAGACAAAATAAACCAGCATTGCAAGTGGCTTCTCTATTCCATAGGTACAAAGGGTAGAAAAGCAAGTTTAAAATACGGACCTATGAGTGTTCTAGAAATGAACTGTAAGTATCCTTATGCAACTTCCCCAGAAATAAGTTCTTGATCCTGTAGAGAAGGAACAGAGGGGTGGTGTCTCTCATACCCTCTCTTACTCCCCCAGCAGTCTGCAAGTAGCTACATGTGCACCTTATGAGGAGGAGGGATCATCTACAAGTGTGCACATTAAACTTTCAATGAGGGCATCTCAGTTCAGTAATGCCTCAGAAGCACTGTGGTTGGCTTCTTAGTAAAGGGTATTATATAGCTTAATGGGACAATCTGGGAGGCCTGAGACTGTTTTTAACTTTCTTAACATAATCTGATATAAACTTCTAAATTACTTTAAGGCTGTTTCAGTGTAACTGACTACTTTTTTGCCTTTGGCCCAACCTGATTATCTGATCTTGGCTGATGTGTGAGAGGAGCAGCTTCTGTGGAATAAAGTTATATAAAAACAATGCCAGAGAAATAAATGAGAAACTGGAACAAATCAGTACATGGCCTCCCAATTAGGATCCTCTCTGGGGCCATTCAGAAAACAAAGCAAATAGGCCATTCTGCCTGCTGAGAATAATTCCGGCAAGATCCCATTGTTCCCCTGTTCCAAAGCCAGAATTGCCAGTTTTCCACAGGAGACATTTATAGGGAAATATATTGTTGACTTCTGTGCCTCTGTAAATGATAGTCTGCATTGAAATAGCCTATTTCCTGAACCATCTGACAAGTGGTGTTGATTAGCAGGCACATGTGAAACTTGGGACCTTTTACGTACAGATGTTTGTTGAGACTTCTGCCCTCACATCTCTGTAACAAACTTATCAGACTGAGGAACAAAAATGTTCATGGTAGGGTTTGCTCAGGACTTCTGGAACACCTCTGGCTTTAGGTCTCAGTGTTCAGAATTTTTACTGCAATATGTCTATGCCACTTGCCCATGTATGAAGTTCCATACAGCCTAATCCAATCTGAGTGGGAGCATGACTTCATTAGTTCCGTTTTTTGGTCAGAGTTTGAATCTCTGACCATATGGACGATTAATTTTTCTCTTAGTGACTGATTTTATGCTTATTCTCTGTGCTTGTACACAGGTCTTGACTGAGACCAACCTATTAGGCTCATTCTTAAGGCTAATAGATATGGTCAAAGATGAAGATGATTGATTCACTATCTTTACATTGCAACCTCCTAATCACTATTCACAGTCAAGGAGACGTTAACCAAATAAACATCAGGAGTGAAGGTCAAACCTTGCCTCTGGGAGATGGAAGTCACTGGGAGGGGCTTTGAGTGTACTGAACATGAAGATACAAGCTCTAGAACATCTAAAGTGTACCAAAAATAAACACTCATCTGACACATTGTCAAAGAAAGTAGTGCCCATAAGCCTCTATCAACAATGATACAATTTGTGGGAATTCCCTGGTAGTCCAGTGGTTAGGACTACACACTTTCACTCTTCAGGGCCCAGGTTCAATCCCTGATTGGGGGAACTACGATCCCACAAGCCATGCCAAGAATCCATGATACAATGAGTAATAAGAGCAATTATTCAAGTCTATATGGACAGTTTATATAGACCAGTGTAGAAACACAGTATAGACTTCAAAATACCTTGTATTCTTCCTAAAGATCTCCTTTGCTTGCTAGTTTTGGGTCAAGTGAAGGAGGTGGTATACTCTAAGAAAGAGTGCCCATAATATTTGTAACCTCAAGCGTGATGTAGAAAACAAAATAGCAAGAAGTATCTGACAAATATGACAAAAGACAAGCTATAGGCACATTTTCTGAACAAAGCTCTACATTGTGAAGGAAGCATGATCCAAGAAATATATTTGAAGTTTCTCAACAAGACATCATCAATATTTTAGTATAAAAGAATTTTATTTACCTGGGTGGGAAAAGTTGGAAACTACATGGCACTTTGGTAGAAAGCCCTTTGTTTCGACTTGCAAGATTCTCTTACGTAAGCTCTCAATGCCACTCAGCCTCAGGAGAGCCTTTCTCTGATTATTTGCCAAGGAAACCCAGATTGTGCTACCTACCATTATGTGAAGTAATTTTTTTTTTCTTTTTAAAGCCTTTTACCATTTTTATCTTTTGTGTCAGAAATAACAGTACTAAAAGTTTCATTTGAGTATCTTAATATAATTTTAAGCTTAAGGAAAGATAATTCTAGGTTCTATTCCCCTTTTTCATATTTTGTACAAGCCTGCCTAAATGGTTTATTCCAGGTAGACAGCTAACATTTGAGTCACCTGGAGAGAGCAAAGTGTTACAGTATGCACATCGGAATGCTGCCTTTTTATTCTCCATGCTTCTTACATTGCTATCAGGGTACCAGGAACTTAGGAGGGTCTGTACCATGTGCTCACCAGGTGGTGAATGATATACCTTTGAGGCCTGCCCCACAAATGGCAGAAGGCACTGGAATGAGGGGAAGGAATGAAGGTTGATCAGATTTATTTCTGGGACTATAATCAATATTCCCCTCAGTATAGTGGATATTGCTGGGTCCACTATAAGGACAAGAACTAAGCCCTTTTCTGGAGGTTTTCCCTCAAAGTAACTACCACGGCCAAGGCTTTGTACTTATCCTTAGGCTGCTGTGGAATATCTTATTCTCTTTGCAAAGAGTTCCTTTGCCACTTGTTTGGAGCCATGTGAAACAGGTAGCATGCTCTGAGGAGGATGAGAAGGTATTAAGAAATGTAAATTCCCTCATGGGGAGGGAGACAAACTGTTCTCCTAGAAGCAGGAGTTCTATCCCTCAAAGTCATTCAATGTAGAATTCCTCCCTTCTGTCTAGGGAGATATCCAGGAGGAAAAAATATCAGAACCTGGAGCTTTTCACAGCTCTTTTAGTAATAAAACAACCAGGAGCTCTTATTAAAGCTCACGTGGCTGTCAGGATCACTGGCATGATCATTGGCTAACCTTTGGAAGCAGTAGGGTATGGTGGTCAAGAATAAGAGTTATATGGTGACCAGGAGGGAAGGGTAGGAAAGGGATAGTTAGAGAGTGGACATGCACACACTGCTTTATTTCAAATGGATAACCAATAAAGACCCACTAGATATAGCACAGGGAACTCTGCTCAATGTTATATAACAACCTAAATGGGAAAATGTGTAACTGAATAACTTTGCTGTACACCTGAAACTATCAATATCATTAATCAACTGTACTCCAATATAATATAAAAAGTTAAAAAGAAAAGAGTTCTGGAATCAGAGTTGAAATTCTAGCTCCATGATTTGCAGATTATATAGCTTAAATTATCTTCATGGCTCAATTGCCTCTTCTTCCAAATGGAGGTAGTAGTACCTCGTTTCTATGCTTCTGAAGATTACTAAGAAGGACTGCCCTGATGGTCCAGTGTTTAAGACTTCACCTTCTATTTCAGGGGATGCAGGTTCAATCCTTGGTCAGGGAGGTAAGATCCCACATGCCTTGTGGTCAAAAAACAAAAAACAAAACATAAAACAGAAGCAATATTGGAACAAATTCAACAAAGACTTTAAAAGTAGTCCACAACAACAACAACAAATCTAGAACAGAAAGTAAAATGGAGGGCTTCCCTGGTGATCTAATGGTTAAAACTCCACACTTCCAATGCAGGGGGAACAGGTTTGATTCTTGGTCAGGGAACTAAGAATCCATAACACATGGCCAAAAAGTCAAATTACTTTTTTTTAATTTTAAAGAGTAACATAAGGTAAAATAATCATATTGCATGCATGCTAAGTTGATTCAGTCATGTCCGACTATTTGCAATCCAATGAGCTATAATCCACCAGGCTCCTCTGTCCATGAGATTCTCTAGGGGATACTAGAGTGGGCTGCCGTGCCTTCTTCCAGGGAATCTTCCTGACCTAGGGATTGAACCCACATCTCCTGCGCCTCCAGCATTGCAGGCAGATTCTTTATCACTGAACTACCAGGGAACTCCACAGACCATCAAATTAGTTAGCTTCTATTAGTATTGAGTCCAGTTTACCTCAGTTCAGTTCAGTTGCTCAGTCTGAGAACCTCAGCATGCCAGGCCTCCAAGTCCATCACCAACTCCTGGAGTTATGTCCATTGAGTCGGTGATGCCATCTAACCATCTCATCCTCGGTCACCCCCTTCTCCTCCTGCACTCAATCTTTCACAGCATCAGCCTCTTTTCAAATGAGTCAGCTCTTCACATCAGGTGGCAAAAATATTGGAGTTTCATCTTCAACATCAGTCCTTCCAATGAACACCTAGGACTGATTTCCTTTAGGATGGACTGGTTGGATCTCCTTGCAATCCAAAGGACTCTCAAGAGTCTTCTCCAACACCACAGTTCAAAAGCATCAATTCTTCAGCACTCAGCTTTCTTTATAGTCCAACTCTCATATCCATACATGACCACTAGAAAAACCATAGCTTTGACTAGATGGACCTTTGTTGACAAAGTAATGTCTCTGCTTTTTAATATGCTGTCTAGGTTGATCATAACTTTCCTTCCAAGGAGTAAGCATCTTTTAATTTCATGACTGCAGTCATCATCTGCAGTGATTTAGGATCCCAGAGAAATAAAGTCTGACACTGTTTCCACTGTTCCTGCATCTATCTGCCATGAAGTGATGGGACTGGATGCCATGACCTTAGTTTCCTGAATGTTGAGCTTTAAGCCAACTTTGTCACTCTCCTCTTTCACTTTCATCAAAAGGCTCTTTAGTTCTTCTTCACTTTCTGCCATAAGGGTGGTGTCATCTCCATATCCGAAGTTATTGATATTTCTCCCAACAATCTTGATTTTCCAGCTTGTGCTTCTTCCAGCCCAGCGTTTCTCATGATGTACTCTGCAGATAAGTTAAATAAGCAGGGTGACAATATACAGCCTTGACATACTCCTTTTCCTATTTGGAACCAGTCTGTTGTTCCATGTCCAGTTCTAACTGCTGCTTCCTGACATGCATACAGGTTTCTTAAGAGGCAGATTAGGTCTGGTATTCCCATGTCCTTAAGAATTTTCCACAGTTGGTTGTGATCCACAAAGTCAAAGGTTTTGGCATAGTCAATAAAGCAGAAATAGATGTTTTTCTGAAACTCTTTTGCTTTTTCAATGATCCAGTTGATGTTGGCCATTTGATCTCTGGTTCCTCTGCCTTCTCTAAAACCAGCCTGAACATCTGGAAGTTCACAGTTCACATATTGCTGAAGCTTGACTTGGAGAATTTTCAGCATTACTTTACTGGCATGTGAGATGAGTGCAATTGTGTGGTAGTTTGAGCATTCTTTGTTATTACCTTTCTTTAGGATTGGAATGAAAACTGACCTTTTCCAGTCCTGTGGCCATTGCTGAGTTTTCCAAATTTGCTGACATATTGGGTGCAGCACTTTCACAGCATCATGTTTTAGGATTTGAAATAGCTCAACTGGAATTCCATCACTTCTGCTAGCTTTGTTCATAGTGATGCTTCCTAAGGCCCACTTGACTTCACATTCCAGGATGTCTGGCTCTAGGTAAGTGATCACACCATTGCTATTATCTAGGTCATGAAGATCTTTTTTTGTATAATTTTTCTGTGTATTCTTGCCACCTCATCTTTATATCTTCTGCATCTGTTAGGTCTATACCATTTCTGTCCTTTATTGAGTCCACCCTTGCACGAAATGTCCCCTTGGTATCTCTAATTTTCTTGAAGAGATCTCTAGCCTTTCCCATTCTATTGTTTTCCTCTATTTCTTTGCATTGATCACTGAGGAAGGCTTTCTTATCTCTCCTTGCTATTCTTTGGAACTCTGCATTCAAATGGATATATCTTTCCTTTTCTCCTTTGCTCTTCACTTTTCTTTTCACAGCTTTTTGTAAGGCCTCCTCAGACAGCCATTTTGCCTTTTTGCATTTCTTCTTCTTGGGGAGGTCTTGATCCCTGTCTGCTGTACAATATCATGAACCTCTGTCCATAGTTCATCAGGCATTCTATCAGATATAGTCTCTTAAATCTATTTCTCACTACCACTGTATAATCATAAGGGATTTGATTTAGATCATACCTGAATGGTCTAGTAGTTTTCCCCACTTTATTCAGTTTAAGTCTGAATTTGGCAATAAGGAGTTCATGATCTGAGCCACAGTCAGCTTCTGGTCTTGTCTTTGCTGACTGTATAGAGCTCCATTTTGGCTGAGTGGGTTGCTATTCCTTCCCCAGGGAATCTTCCTGACCCAGGGATCGAACCCTAGTCTCCCGCATTGCAGGCAGATGCTTTACCCTCTAAGCCAAGTCCAGCAAGTGTTAAATTTGACAAACCAATGGATTAGTATTAGTTAATCTCTTAACCAATTGGCTATTGTCTTTTGGGTTGATATATACAACCAAGGGGCTTCCCTGTAGCTCAGATGGTAAAGAATATGCCTGCAATGCAAGAGACCCCAGTTCGATCCCTGGTTTGGGAAGATCCCTTGGAGAAGGGAATGGCAACCCACTCCAGTATTCTTGCCTGGAGAATCCCATGGACAGAGGAGCCTGGTAGGCTACAGTCCATGGTGTCACAAAGAGTCAGACAAGACTGAGCAACTAACACTACTACTACCAAGGATCAGCTATTCAGATGAGATCCAACATCAGTTACTTAAGAGATTCAGTACACCTTCAATCAAACATAACTGTGGAGAGTTAGAGAATGTGCACAGCTCTGACTTATGTTACCTTCTGAAGTACTTTCTGGTGGCAGATATGCAGGAGAGTCAAGCAGTGTTCAAATTTCTTTGTAACATGAGATCATGTGAAAATATATCCTCTTGGGCAGTGGGGTTGGGACCCAGCCTTTCTCTTCTTTCTGAGGAGGCCTTTTGCTAGAACTGAAGGTAAAAGAAAATTCTCCATTCAGTTGAGGCACATCTCTGCTTTAAACAAACATCAAGCAGCTGCTAAAGAAGTCCTATTAATCACATTGAAATATAATACAGATGGCTGCATGTTTCCACGATGCTAAGATTTTAGAATTCCCTAATGGATGACTTTGATGGGATGAAATAGAGTCATTAACATGGCTATAGAAATCTAGCTTCCCCAGAATAAGATACCATTATGTATGGAAACATTTCATTGATGATTTAAAAAATTGTCATAGTGTAGAGTTGTCTAGCACTTTTATTTCACTAGACATTGTTTAAGACTAATTCATGTATTTTCACATACGTCTATCATTCATTCATTTTTACTACCTTATAACATTCCTAAATTTTTTTTTTCTTCCTGCTACTTTAGTTTTCTTATAGAAACCATAGTTCTGAGAAGGGAAAGACTGGCTGTATTTAGTTGTAAAGGCAAAGCAAATCCTGCCAGACAATTTTGACCTGCTTGAAATTTTTACATCAAAATCCCCTCATTTCTACTAGGGCTAAGGATATTTTTCTTGGCTGATGCACCATAGTCTGGAATTATTTACTATGAATTGTTGGAATATACCTTGGGAGCTACATCTCTAATTCTATATGGCTCCAACTAGTCCTGGCAGCACATTAAGACCTAATGTGATTTGTTCTATAGTTAATTATACTGTGTGTTGGGAACTTACCAAGTCAGAGTCTGATGGTAGAGTATGAATAGCATTGAAGAAGAAAACAGCAGGAGGAGGCCATAAAATTCCTTATAGTTCAATTTGTCCTGAATACAATCTCAAAGCTCTGTGTTAAATCCAAGTAAGTCAAATAGAAAATCTTTTATGTTAATAACCAAGCCAGTTCACCTCAGGAGTGCTTCCATATATGGTCTTGTGCTTCTCCTCAGCTTGCTAAAACTCATCTTGGAGCTCTTTCCATGTCACATCTTGGCCACTGATCAGTAGCTATGATAGTAGCAGAGGAAATGATATATTAAGAAAGTTAAGTCTGTTTACAGTAGAAGAAACTGATTTAGTTGGAAAGGGAGGAGTTGTATGTTAATTGGGCTGCAAATTTTTTTTAATGTGAAAATTTTAATTACACTGGCACTAAATGCATAAATTACCTCTGATTATCTTGCAATAAGAGATTTTTCCTTTTATATCTGATCCGTGGTTATCATAAAATAGTGAACAGACTAGTTAATTTAAAGATGACTTTTTGATATCATATGGTACCATATTTTGGATTTCCTAGACCTCTAGGGTTTAGAGAAGTTTTATGATAAACTCATCCAAATTAGGTATATGCAACTTTTGGCTCAGACAGTAAAGAATCCGCCTGCAATGTGGTAAACCTGGGTTCAATCCCTGGGTTAGGAAGATCCCCTGGAGAAGAGAATACTGACTCCAGTACTCTGGCCTGGGAAACTCTGTGGACAGAGGAGCCTGAAAGCTTCAACTTTTGGGTTTCCCTCGTGGCTCAACTGGTAAAGAATCCACCTGTCATGTGGGAGACCTGGGTTCAATCCCTGGGTTGGGAAGATCCCCCAGAGAAGAGAAAGGTTACCCACTCCAGTATTCTGGCCTGGAGAATTCCATGGACTATATAGTCCATGGGGTCGTAAAGAGCTGGACATGACTAAGTGGGTTTCACTTCACTTCAAGGCACCTCAGACCACTGGATCTATAAGATTAAATCTAATGATGACTAAAGACATCTCTTTGCCACATACCACACTATATATTATTTTATTTGTCTGCTTTTAATTATTTCAACAACTCACTGTAAGGTGGCGTTTTCATTTAATCAAAGAGGAAGCTAAAGCTCATCAAAAGATATTATTGTTAATTTTGATCATAATTGGTAAATTCTAAATTGGAGGTTTTCTAATAGGAACCACTACGAAAGGTAAAAAAAATATATTATGAAAAGATAGAAGATATAAAGCCACACTGGCTCTGAGGACAGGTAAAATAATTTAGAATTAATGGGTCCATCAGTTAGATTCTCCAGAAGTAACTTTAAGATGAGGTTTAGGGTATGCAATGTTTATTAGGGGTTGACATCTATAAAAGAAAGGATTATAAACAGGATTGGGAAGAGGAAAATGTTTATTGCAATGCAGGTACAACAGAGGCTCAATCTACCTGGTGATAGAACTCTCAAGAAAGTATCGCCTGTCAGCAGTGTCCATCATTGGTCCTAAATGGCTATGCCCCACTCAGTCTCCAGGCATAGGCTTTCCCAGAAAGAATGGAAGCTTGGGTGAACTGGATCTCAGCAGTTAATGCAGAACCTAAAGAAGTTGACTACTGGAGGCTGTCTAGGACCCCCACATTTCCAGTAGCTGGCAGATGGTTTTCTTTGGAAGAGGGAACTGGTTGGTGCATCTCCATGTCTACTGCAAATGGACTATGACACAGTGGATCCTATATCCTTTTTTATCTGAACAGGATTATACTATCCAATTGGCTCAAGTAACCACAGTCAATAGATGCCTTCCATGGTTGTGCTGTTGTATCCATGTGATACAGCCTTAAAATTTTACTGAAGTAAATAACTGGATGGAAAGGGCCACTGAAAGGGAGAAACTGACAGAAGACAGTATTTTAGAAGAGACCTTAGAATGTTAGATGCATGTTTTTATCTTTAATGAGATCCCCTGAACAAGATCAGCTCTATTTATGGATGAAGCCCTTAATGCTTCAAACTAATGAGAAGTCTGTTGGTGGATAGAGTATGTTATTCAACCCAAGTTCAACTGTCTTTCTATTGGCCAGTGCATATCTATGGCTACAAGGATAACCTCTTAGGCAAAGTATCTTTGGTCTATTCTTTAATTTTATTTTTATTTTTTTTTAACACTAAAAACATTTTATATTGGGGTACAGCCAATTAACAATGTTGTGATAGTTTCAGGTGAAGAGTCAAGGGACTCAGCCACACATTTACATGTATACTTTGATCTATTCTGGAGGCATTTCATAAAAGTGAGCTGAAAAGATAAGCCACAACCTGCAGGGTACCTAAAGCTCTCCAGATGATGATTGCACTTGGGATTCTGATAGTAACAGCAAAACTAATACTGGCAGACATTCTAGATTTCCAAACCTTCCTGTTTTCCCCAGAGGCTTGCATAATCCCAGTTGACAGGAAAGTATTAGCTTAATTCAATATAGCCTACTTAGCACATTCTCTCTTTCTAGAGTTTAACTCAACATTACATTATTGAACAACTCCATATACTAAGTCCTATGCTAGGCTCTATAGACATTTAATATAGCAGACATCTAATTCTCTAACAGTTGCAAAAACTAAAAGAGAAGGCAAAACTCTTGCCAAGTGATTCATCTGACAAACAGCTGATTTGTCTTCCTTCAGAGACCTTGGTGATTATAACATATTCTGTGCAAGTATACGAACACATACTAATATCTAACTGCCTGAATATTAGGGAAAGGAGATGACAACTGAATTCTCAATGAGGATTTTTCAGAAAATGTAGTATTTTTGAATACTACACAAAGCACTCTGACTTCCAATTTTGATACAATTTCTTGTTGTTTAGAGGACAAATGGGGGTACCTGTTTTCTGAATATGATACAATAAATATCTGGGGCTCCTGAAAAGAGCTTTGTAAGATTAGGGGGAAAAGACTGGAATTATCCCAGACACCAGTGCCTTACAGTCATATTGGCTCCTTGCTCTGGATTAATCTCCTCCAGAAGTGGAGGCAATTGAGTGGCCAACAAATCTCCTGAAGCCTCAGCAAAATTTGATCTCCTGCTCTGATGATTCCTTGGTCTAGCCCTGGTGTCCTGGTGTGAGTGAAATTTCATGGAACCCCTCTGTGAGTAGATAGAAAGAGGAATGTGTGAGGAGCAAGCTTTCCTTCTTCTCAGTCGCTTGTTGGAGAACTTCCTGTAGATCACATATTACATGTGGACTATATAACACACATACTCAGATTCTGACACAAGGTGACGAACCACTTCAGTAGTGCATAAAACCTCAAAGGACTTTGAAAAGTAAGGGTGGGAGGGAAACAGTCCTTTTCTCTCAAGCCACCAGATCCAGACAAACACAATATCAAGTAGAAGATAGCAAAGGTGAGGGGGTTTTCCTCAGCTTTAAAGGCTTATTTTCAAAGAAATGATAGACTAAACAATACCTCATTCAGCCACATCAGCCATACGAGCTTTCTTCCTAGTTCTTGTTCCACCCAGCTCAACCTGAAGCAGGACAAGTAGAAGATACAATTAAGAATGTCATTCTGGTTCTCAGTGGGGCCCATGCTCCTCACTGGGGCATGAATGTTGAGGTGCCCATCACTTCCTAATGACAAGTACCAAGGTGAGATAAACAGGTACCAAGTTTGCCATCCTGTCTGTAGGTGCACAGATTTATCTCTGGGCTTTCTATTTTGTTCCATTGATCTATACTTCTCTCTTTGTGCCAGTACCATACTATCTTGATGATTGTAGCTTTGTAATATAACCTGAAGTCAGGCAGGTTGATTCCTCCAGTTCCATTCTTCTTTCTCAAGATTGCTTTGGCTATATGAGGTTTTTTGTATTTCCATACCAGTTGTGAAATTATTTGTTCTAGTTCTGTGAAAAATACCATTGATAGCTTGATAGGGATTGCATTGAATCTGTAGATTGCTTTGGGTAGTATACTCATTTTCAATATATTGATTCTTCCGATCCATGAACATGGTATATTTCTCCATCTATTTGTGTCATCTTTGATTTCTTTCATCAGTGTTTTATAGTTTTCTACATATAGGTCTTTCTGTAGGTAGATTTATTCCTAAGTATTTCATTCTTTTCGTTGCAATGATGAATGGAATTGTTTCTTTAATTTCTCTTTCTGTTTTCTCATTGCTAGTGTATAAGAATGCAAGGAATTTCTGTGTGTTAATTTTATATCCTGAAACTTTACTATATTCATTGATTAGCTCTAATAATTATCTGGTGATGTCTTTAGGTTTTTATCTTTCTCTTTTTTTGTTTTTTTTTTTTTTTAGGTTTTTATCTTTCTATGTAGAGGATCATGTCATCTGCAAACAGTGAGAGTTTTACTTCTTCTTTTCCAATCTGGATTCCTTTTATTTCTTTTTCTTCATGATTGCTGTGGCTAAAACTTCCAAAACTATGTTGAATAGCGGTGGTGATAGTGGGCACCCTTGTCTTGTTCCTGACCTTAGGGGAAATGCTTTCCATTTTTCACCATTGAGGATAAAGTTTGCTGTGGGTTTGTCATAAACAGCTTTTATTATGTTGAGGTATTATGTTATTATGTTTTTATTATGCTTTTATTATGTTGAGATATGTTCCTTCTATGCCTTTATTCTGGAGGGTTTTTTTTTTATCATAAATGGATGCTGAATTTTGTCAGAGGTTTTCTCTGCATCTATTGAGATAGTTATATGGTTTTTATCTTTCAATTTGTTAATATGGTTTATCACACTGATTGATTTGCAGATATTAAAGAATCTTTGCATCCCTGGGATAAAGCCCACTTGGTCATGATGTATGATCTTTTTAATATGTTGTTGGATTCTATTTGCTAGGATTTGTTAAGGATTTTTGCATCTATGTTCATCAGTGATATTGACCTCTAGTTTCCTTTTTTTGTGGCATCTTTATCTGGTTTTGGTATTATGGTGATGGTGGCCTCATAGAATGAGTTTTGAAGTTTACCTTCCTCTGCAATTTTCTGGAAGAGTTTGAGTAGAATAGGTGTTAGAGCTTCTCTAAATTTTTGGTAGAATTCGGCTGTGAAGCCATCTGGTCTTGGCCTTTTGTTTACTGAAAGATTTTTGATTATAGTTTCAATTTCCATGCTTGTGAGGGTCTGTTAAGATTTTCTATTTCTTCCCGGTTCAGTTTTGGAAAGTTATACTTTTCTAAGAATGTGTCCATTTCTTCCAAGTTGTCCATTTTATTGGCATATAGTTGCTAATAGTAGTCTCTTATGATCCTTTGTATTTCTGTGTGATCTGTTGTGATCTCTCTATTTTCATTTCTAATTTTGTTGAGTTGACTCTTCTCCCTTTTTTTCTTGATGAGTCTGGCTAATGGTTTGTCTATTTAATTTCTCAAAGAACCAACTTTTAGCTTTGTTGATTTTGCTATGGTGTCTTTTGTTTCTTTTGCATTTATTTCTGCCCTAATTTTTAAGACTTCTTTCCATCTACTAACCCTGGGTACTTCATTTCTTCCTTTTCTACTTGAATTAGGTGTAGAGTTAGTTTATTTGACTTTTTTCTTGTTTCTTGAAGTAAACGTATATTGCTATGAACCTTCCCCTAAGCACCGCTTTTACAGTGTCCCATAGGTTTTGGGTTGTTGTGTTTTCATTTTCATTCATTTCTATGCATATTTTGGTTTCTTTTTTATTTCTTCTGTGATTTGTTGGTTATTCAGAAGCGTGTTGTTTAACCTCCATATATTGGAATTTTTTATAGTTTTTTTTTTTCCTGTAATTGACGTCTAACCTTACCCACACTATGATCAGAAAAGATGGTTGGAATGATTTCCACTTTTTTGAATTTAACAAGGCTAGATTTATGGCCCAGGATGTGATCTATTCTGAAGAATGTTCTGTGTGCACTTGATAAAAAGTTGAAATTCATTGTTTTGGGGTGAAATGTCCTATAGATATCAGTTAGGTCTAGATGGTCCCTTGGATCATTTAAAGTTTCTGTTTCCTTGCTAATTTTCTGTTTAGTTGATCTATCCATAGGTGTGAGTGGGGTATGAAAGTCCCCAACTATTATTGTGTTACTGTTAGTTTCCCCTTTCATACCTGTTAGTATTTGCCTTACATATTGCGGTGCTCCTATGTTGGGTGCCTATATATTTATAATTGTTATATCTTCTTGGATTGATCCTTTGATCATTATGTAGTGTCCTTCTTTGTCTCTTTTCACAGCCTTTATTTCAAAGTCTAATTTATCTGATATGAGTACTGCTACTCCTGCTTTCTTTTGCTCTCTATTGGTGTGGAAGAACTTTTCCAGCCCTTCACTTTCAATCTCTATATGTCCCTTGTTTGAGGTGGCTCTCATGTAGACAGCATATACAGGGGTCTTGTTTCTGTATCCATTCAGCAAGTCTTTGTCTTTTGGTTGGGGAAGTCAACCCATTTACATTTAAGGTAATTATTGATAAGTATGATTCCGTTGCCATTTATTGTGCTGTTTTGGATTTGAGTTTATAAACCTTCTCTGTATTTCTTGTCTAAAGATCCTTTAGCATTTGTTGAAGAAGTGGTTTGGTGGTGCTGAATTCCTTCAGCTTTTTCTTGTCTGTAAATCTTTTGATTTCTCCTTCATATTTGAATGAGATCCTTGCTGGGTACAGTAATCTGGGTTGTAGATTTTTCTCTTTCATCAGTTTAAGTACGTCTTGTCATTCCCTTAGGGCCTGAAGAGTTTTTATTGAAAGAACAGCTGTTATCCTAATGGGAATCACCTTGTGTGTTATTTGTTGCTTTTCCCTTGCTGCTTTTAATATTTGTTCTTTGTGTTTAATCTTTGTTAATTTGAATAATATATGTCTTGGGGTGTTTCGCCTTGGATTTATCCTGTTTGGGACTCTCTTGGACTTGGGTGACTATTTCATTCCCCATTTTAGTGACATTTTCAGCTATTATCTCCGCAAGTATTTTCTCACAGCCTTTCTTTTTGTCTTCTTCTCAGACTCCTATGATTCGAATGTTGGAGCATTTGACATTGTCCCAGAGATCTCTGAGGTTGTCCTCATTTCTTTTAATTCTTTCCTTTTTCCTCTCTGCTTCATTTATTTCCACCATTCTATCTTCCACCTCACTTATCCTATCTTCTGCCTCAGTGTATTCTACTGTTGGTTCCCTCCAGAATGTTTTTGATCTCAGTTATTGCATTATTCATTATTGATTGACTATTTTTTATTTCTTCTAGGTTCTTGTTAAACATTTCTTGCATCTTTTGAATCCTTGTCTCCAGACTATTTATCCATAATTTTATTTTGTTATCAAGATTTTGGATCATTTTCACTATCATTATTCTGAATTCTTTTTCAGGTAGACTCCCTATCTCCTCTTTTGTATGGTTTGGTGGGCATTTATCATATTTCTTTACCTGCTGCATATTTCCTGCCTCTTCATTTTGTTAAGATTGCTGTGTTTGGAGTAGTCTTTCTATATGCTCAAAGTTTGTGGTTCCTCTTTATTGTGGTGATTCCTCTCTGTGGGTGGTGTTGGATGAGTGAATTGTCAAGGTTTCTTAGTTAGGTAAGCTTGTGTTGGTATTCTGGTGGGTGAAGCTGGATGTCCTCTCTCTGTAGTGCAATGAAGTGTCCAGTGGTATGTTTTGAGGTGTCTATGGGTCTGGTTTGACTTTTGGCCACCTACATTTTAATGTTCAGGGTTATGTTCCTGTATTGTTGGAGAATTAGCTTGGTATGTCTTGCTGTGAAACTTGTTGGCTCTTGGGTGGAGCTTAGTTTCAGTGTAGGCATGGAGGCTTTTGGATGATGTTTTAACAACTATTGTTCCCTGGAGTCAGGAGTTCTCTGGTGTTCTCAGGTTTTGGATTTAAGCCTCCTGCCTCTGGTTTTCAGTCTTATTCTTACAGGAAGCCTCAAGATTTCACCATCCATACAGCACCAATGATAAAGCATCTAGGTTAATGGAGAAAAGATTCTTTACAGTGAGGGACACACAGAAAGTTTCTCTGAGTTACATGGAGAAGAGAAGAGGGAGGGGGAAGATAGAGGTGACCAGGAGGAGAAGAGGTAGGATCAAAAGGGGAGAGCGCAGTCTAGCCAATAATCAAATCCCTATGTGCTCTCCACAGCCTGGAACACCGAGAGAGGTTCATGGAGTCACATAGAGAAGAGAATAGGGAGGAAGGGGATACAGGTGACCAGGAGGACAAGAAGTGGGTGGTCAAAAGAAGAGAGACAGGTCTAGCCAGTAATCAGTTCCCTAAGTGTTCTCCACAGTCTGGAAGACTCAAAGAGATTAACAGAGTTGGGCAGAGAAGAGAAGGAGGAATGAGGATATAGAGGTGATCTAGGGGAGAAAAAGGAGAGTCAAAAGGTGGAGAGGGCAATCAAGCCAGTAATCACACTTCTAAGTATAAATGAGTACTGAAGATTGGATTCTTAAAGGTACAAAATTGATAACAAATACCAAAAAGCAAAGATTAAAAATCTAGAGTAGAGGATAGACTCTCAAAAATACAATATTAAAAAAACAAAACAAAATCACAAAAATTATAAAAAATATTTATGAAATTTACTTTAAAAATAGTCTTTTTTTGCAAGGTAATCGTATGTTATAAAAATGAAAATTAAAGGAGTAATAAAGGACTTAAAAATAAAACATTTTTTAAAATTTTAAAAATTACAATAGTAAAAATATATCTAGGAATTTCTCTGGAGCTGTTGTGGGCAATGTGGGGTCAGTTCAGTTTCAGATAGTTCCTTGTTCCAGCTTATACTTCTCAAGGTCTATAGGCCCCTTCCAATGTAGTTGGTGCTAACTACAGGTTTTTCATCTGTTGCACCTGTCACTTCCAAAGCAGTTCCCTCTGTTTATTTTGCCTTCTTCTGTTTTCAAGTCTCTTCAGTGTCTAACTTCCACCCTGACACAAGGGGGAAGAGGTGGTCACTTATTTAGGCTCACTTGTTCAGTTGTGCTGTGGATGGAAGGAACACTGCAAACTAGTATCACTGGCATGTGGGGTAGTGCTCGCAGTGTCTCGGCCACACTGGGTTTATGCCTGCTCACGGTGTATGTGCTTTCCCAGTCTGCACTGCTCAGGCTCCAGGTTGCTCTCCAGGGAAACTGTCTAAAGCGTCCCAGCAGATCAGTTTCCTGGGTGCGCAGCAGGAGCACCATCTCAAGTGTCCAGTGTGTCTCCCCTGGGGAGCTGATCTCTGGCTGTGACCCTTCTGGCAGATGTCAACCATTGAGGATCCCAGGAAGACTTGGTTAGCAACTGGAAGCCTGCTGCAGTTTGGTAGAGGATGCCCCTTTCCAGCTCTGGCTGTTGCCCGCCTGCCTCCCTGCCTCTGGCGGGGGATGGGCCAGTCTGCATCTGGTGAGCTCGCCTCTGGTATTCACTCAGTTCTTTGCTCTGTGGGCACACCCGGCATTGCCTTAGGTTAGAGTTTTTCGTGGGAAAGTTCTCTCTCTGTATCTTTTCTCTCTCTCTCTGGCTGTACAACAGTTTGGGTTATTATCTCACGTTGGCTCCCTCAGATTGTCCTCAGGGTATTCAGGCCTGGTTCCTACCTTAAGCAATGCAGCCCACACCTCCCTGATCAGCCCCAGCTTGCTGGTGGTGGATGTGAGCATCTGGGCTACTTCTCCACTGGGAGTTGCTTTTAGGCACGTAATTTGTGGGTTTTATTTATTTATTTTTCCTCTCAGTTATGTTGCCCTCTGAGATCCCAAAACTCCCCACAGACCTGCAGGTGAGAGGGTTTCCTGGTGTTTGGAAACTTCTCCTCTTTTATGACTCCCTCCCTGGGACAGGTCTCCGTCCCTAACTCTTTTGTCTCTCTTTTTCTTTTTTTATATTTTGTCCTACCTCCTTTTGAAGACAATAGGCTGCCTTTTTGGGTCCCCAGTGTCCTCTGACAGCTTTCAGAAGTTGTTTTGTGGAATTTGCTCAGCGTTCAAATGATCTTTTGATGAATTTGTGGGGGATAAAGTGGTCTCCCCGTCCAATTCCTATGCCATCTTTGGAATTGAACTATCTGGAGTCTTTTGAGCTTCATGGATCTGAATGTTCCTTTCTCTCACCAGTGTTGGGAAGTTTTCAGAAATTATTGCTTTAAAGATACTTTCTATCTCATTCTTTTCTTTGCTTCAGTAATTTCTATAATCTAGATATGATTTATTTTGATTATATCTGGTAACTCATTTAGGCCTCTTTCATTCTTTTTCATTCTTTTCTCTTTTTGTTCCTCTGATTTAATAATTTCAGTGGTCTTGGCTTCTAGGTCAGTGATTCTTTCTTCTGCATTGTTGAGTCTGATTTTGAAATTCTCTATTGAATTCATTAGTAATTGTATTTTAAGCTCCAGAATTTGTTTTGATGGTTTCTATTTTGTTCTTCTCAATTTGTTCATGTATTGTTTTCCAAATATTTTTTAATTGTGTGTTCTTGTGGTTCACTAAACTTTTAAAATAGGATTATTCTGAATTCTTTGATGAACAGTTCATAGATTTCTCTTTTCTAAGGGTCAATTATTGGAGCTTTATTAGTTTCCTTCGGTGGTATTATGTCAACCAGATAAATTGTGATTCTTGATTCCTTATGTTGGTATCTGCACATTTCAGTGAGAAATCTCCTTTTCCAGACTCTGCAGGTTTGCTCTGACAGAGTTTTTCATCAGTCAGCTTAGTTTGTGTTTTTGTGTGTGTCCACTGGCAACATGCTTGGGCATATGGGGCTTGCTATCACAGTATTTTTATGGGCAAGGCCACAGCCTGAGTCCAAAGTTGAAGGAGGTTTGGGGTACTACTGGCTGACAATAGTTGCAGTACTGTTGGCTTTCTTCCCTGCCTAACTGAGGCTATGGGTGAGCTTCATGGTAAGCCTCAATCAGGCTTACTAGATGGTCAGCACTGGAGAACTGGGTACTATACTCAGCAGTAAGTAGAGCTTTGAATTAGCTGCTATGCCTGGCAGAACACAGCCTGGGCCCCAGAGTGGTCAGTTTGTTGTTTGGGGACCCAAGTCATGTAAGACTCTACTCTGAATTCCTTGGCTTCATGAGCCCATTAGTTAGGTCACATATGTGCTTTCTGTTCTCATGACACTGTAAGTAGGGCTGTTAGAGGAGTTGCTTAGCTTCCTGTGGTTAGGTTCCCTTGTCAGGCAGGCTGAAAACTGCATTTAGCCAAGCTGTGCAAAAGACTTGTCAGCCAACTGTGCTCCTCCGCCACCCGCGGGTATGGAAAGCACCTCCGAGCAAAGTGCCTCCATGACAGTCACTTTACTCATTTAATCACTGAAGATATGGCAAAGGATATATTCAACTCTGGATGACATTCAAATATCAGCATTACCTTAAGTACTCTGGGATTTCAGAGTGCTCACTGAAATGTTTGCTTTTAGAGGATGATGTTTCACCAAAGCTGGGTTAGCACTATGCTGTGAAAGATGATGAAGAACTTTTAAATTTCCACTGACCATGGCAAGACCTTTCCCCCAACTATTCCTCACCAATCACCTTGCTAAACTCAATTTGGCCTACCATCTGCTAAGCTGAAGCCCCAGTCTTTCATCTGTCTTGTGATTAACTGAAGTTCACTTTACTCAGACCTTCTTAGACTCTAAACAGTGAAAACTTCTGAGAATGAATTTGAACTTTGAACTGCTTTAATCTATCCCATTAAACTTTAAGCTATGTGTTCCCTGCAGAGCAGGCATCTTGAACTGTTCTCTCCTTTTAGTAAAACCTTGAGCTGATAGCTTTTGGTGGGTTTTCCTCCTCCCACCATACTCTGGCACTATTTTTTAGTCTTCTCAGAGATTGCATTCATTTTTAAAGAAACTAGTTTTACCAAGATTTAAATAGATAGCAAATAAAAGTATTCTCTGGTAAATTTCAGAAAGGATTGTGAAATTTGGAAGTTATTTTGAAATATATAAAACTCTGCTCCCTTTCACCCAATCTAGTCATGCACTTTAGAAGTTTCATGAGACTAAGGAAGTTCCCACATGGTAAGAACCCATGGTACCAAGGAAGTCCACAATCTTCATTTCACAACAGGAATTACAAAAGCAGACTGTTTTGAATTAAAAGCTAACTTAGTAGTCTTAAAGCTTTAGTCACTATATTTTGCAGAGATTGAGCAAAATATTCACTTGTATACATTTTAGACTATAACATGGTTCAATCCAGACCCTGATTTACCAATTGCAAATATCACAAAAAGTTCTGGGTGAAGATCAACTACACAATAATAGAAATCTATAGTGCAGGATGGAAGCATGAAAGCAACCATATGAAGTAAATTTTTCCTGAACTTGGCCATGCATACTTTGATATTTCTCTCTCTAAAAGTCTTATCCTGAGAGCCTAGGTAACAAATAGAATCAAAAAGGTGAAATCTGAACGAGATGGAAGAACAAATTATTGGTGGCTTTACATTTATTATGCTAACAGCTGACATCTTAGCCTGTCAGGTCTCTTCAATGTGAAGTTATTGATTTCTCCTTTATACTTGGTTCATCTTGACCATAGCAAATATGTGGGTAAAGATTCCAGGCCCTGTTCCTGATGAGTTTTGACAAATAGACAGAGTTTGAGTTTACTCTGTCAAACTATCACTATATCTTAAATTATGCTTGAACAAAATAAGACCCCATGGCAGATAGCATCTGAAAATAATCTTCGCCTCTTGCTTTAGTAATATTTACTTTGTATCCTGATTTACATTGTATTTACTTTGATACAGGCTTATTGAAGACTTGATCACAGGTAGAGTTCTATAAACACCTTACACATTTTCTTTCAACCCCCATGGCAATCAAGACAAATTAAAAAATGTCTGAAACAAGGTCATCCATGAAGATTACAAATACCAGTTCTAGCTGTGTTTCTGGAGGTCAAATATCATAACCCCATATTTTGCAATAAAGCACCACCCCACATATGTAAAAAGAATAAATGAAACAGAAGATGATCATTGAAGTGGGAAATTAAAGGCAGTCTCTCAAATACGGTAGACAGAAACACAATTTAAAAATCTAAAATCATTTCTGTCCTTAGGAGACAAAGTATGGTTCCAAGAGGTTCTGAAATGTGGCTTGAGTCTTCTGGTCTTTTGGTTGGGGGTCTTTTGATGGGGTAGAAGAGGCTCTATTTCTTTGAAACTTCAAATAAAAATAACTAAAAGTGTATTTTCTCTACAAATAAAGCCACCTAGCCTCTCTCATTGCAACCCAAATTGCCATCCTGAATTACCAATGCTCTTGACGCAATTCTAGAGCATATATACTTCTAAAATTATCATAAAATATTTATCACCTATGAACTTAGAGTTTCCTCTAACATGTCACATATCCTTCAGGACATTTCCTAGTGAACTTCTTAGCAGTCAACAGCTATAGTAAGCTAAGAAATGAGAAGGTATAAATGAGGTCAATCTAAGAAAAGCCTGTCTTTGATTTTTCTTAAATTAGATTGCTGTCCTTCATGGAGAGCAATTTGAATATAAAAGGATTCTGGTATTTTAAGACAGTACTCTGATTTTTATGGAATATAGTTGATAGAAATTTACCTGGTGTATGGAATATAATGAAGGTCTGTAGAGATATCCTTAGCAGTTGTTTCAGGCATCCTTAGCTGTTGATATGGCTCTGTATGTTAAGTCCTATAGATACCCATGGGTAATGGAATTATTTCCAAAGAAATTTACCAAATTAGGTAGCAGAACCTATGAAAGATATTACAGGAGTCAAAGAGGGCAAAATTAAAGACTCAAGCCACACTTCAGAATCAAAAA
This sequence comes from Antilocapra americana, assembly GCA_007570785.1. Lineage (NCBI taxonomy): Eukaryota > Metazoa > Chordata > Mammalia > Artiodactyla > Antilocapridae > Antilocapra > Antilocapra americana. The sequence continues at coordinate 9,114 of ML664175.1, read as the reverse complement.
GAAACATAATTAGTTACTTAGTACAGAGAAGATTCATGTATGATGATTTAGGGAGACTTATTGGACATTGAAGTTAAGTCCAAGAAAATTATTGGATTTTTAAAAATTGACATCTACTTGACATAATATTGTATTAGTTTTTGGTGTACAATGTAATGATATATGTATGTATTGTGAAATGATTCCTATAATAAGTTTAGGTGACAAACATCACTTCAAAAAGTAACATTTTTCTTTCAATGAGAAATTTTAAGATCTATACCCTTAGCATATTTCAAATATACAATAAAATATTATAAATTATTGTCACCACATTGTACAGTACATCCCCAGTATTTATTTTACAACTTGAAGTTTGTATCTTTTGATCCCCTTCATCCATTTCACCTACCACTGGCAACCAACAATCTATTCCCTATACTGTGAATTTCTATGAGTTTGAGTTTTTGTCTTATTCCACATATAAGTGAGATCATTCAGCTTTTGTCTTGTTTCACTAGATGTAATGCCATCACATTCCATCCATGTTGCTGCAAATGGTAGGATAATAATTCATTCCTTTTATAGCTGAGTATATTCCATTGTGTGTGTGTGTGTGTGTGTGTGTGTGTGTGTGTGTGTGCATGCATGCCACAATTTATCCATTCTGTCTATTCATCCATCAGTGGACATTTAGTTTGGTTCCATGTCTTGACTAATGAAAATAATGCTGCAGTGAACACATGAATGCAGGTATCTTTTGAAGATGGTGATGTCATTTCCTTCAGAGAGATACCCATAAGTGGAACTGGTGAATCATATAGTAGTTCTATGTTTAATTTTTTAATGAATCTCCATACTGTTTTCCATAGTAGCTGCATTATTTACATTTATCAACAGTGTACAACGTTCCCTTTTCTTCACATCATCAGTGTCTTTTCATATGCCTGTTAGCCACCATTTGCATATCTTCTTTGGAGAAATGTCTATTTGTATCTTTTGCCCATTTTTTGCTTACGTTTATTTTTTTGATATCAAGTTATATGAGCTGTTTATATATTTTGGATATTAACCCTTGTTGGTCATAACATTTGCAAATGTTTTCTCTTATTCTGTAGATTGTTTTTTCTTCTGGCCTGATTTTCTTTTGAAAATTTTAAGTAATAAATGAAGTGGTTACTGAACTTACAGGATACTAAATTTGTACTTAAAAAAATTTAAAGCACAGGATAAAAATACAAAAATACAGGTATCATGAAGGAAAAATTAATTAATAAAGGACTTGGAATAAAGATCTAGGAAACTAATGTATAAATAATAGAAGTTTCTAGTTGAGGATAGGAAGATATGTACCATTAATATGGAAGAAAGACAGTCATTAAATAGAATAAATTTTTCATGAAACCAAGATCAAAATGAGTTTGAATACTGAAAGGACTCAATAAATTTCAGGATGAAGTGATAAAGAAATATCAACTTTGTCAAATTTTAATTAAACTTTTCTGAACTCAAAGAACAAAAGAAAGTCTTGAAAGGTTTTCAATAGGAAAACAGAACAATGAGTAACAATAAAATAAACAGGTGGCAATATTGTAGATGCAATGGCAGTTTCTCCTGGCTTCCACATTGACAGCAGAATATCTCTGCTCCACGTAGGAGCAGAGCCCTTGCAGCTTGTAGTCCTTATATCTCAAAAAGACATAAGGATGATATAATCTCAGAATTCAGGCATATCTACTGATAACACACATTTACAGTATCTGGGGAAACCATTTGAGAATATCTTCAAATGACTGCACAAGAAACTAAAGCAACACAGGGGTAAGATATAGAAAGGAAACAGTTATGAAAAATAAACCTTGAATATAAATAAAAATATTAGATTATCTGGGACTATACAGCATTGATGACATAGAAGGACAATTCCTGGGGTCACAGAGTCAGACACAACTGAGCAACTGAACTGAACTGAATTGATGATATAATTAGGCTTCCTGGTTAACTCGGCTGGTAAAGAACCCACCAGCAATACAGGAGACCCCGGTTTGATTCCTGTGTCAGGAAGTTCCTCTGGAGAAGGGATAGGCTACCCACTCTAGTATTCTTGAACTTCCCTGGTGTAGACAGTAAAGAATACACCTGCAATGCAGGAGACCTGGGTTCAATCTCTGGGTTGGGAAGATCCCCTGGAAGAGGACATGGCAACCCACTCCAATATTCTTGCCTGGAAAATCCCATGGATAGAGGAGCCTGGTAGGCTACAGTTCATGGGGTCACAAAGAGTCAGACATGACTGAGTGACTAAGCACAGCACAGCACACATGATATAATTAATGAATTACTACAGCAAAATCTCAAAGATGTCAAAGAGGGCTGGAGGAAGATGCAGCAATGAAAGGGCAAAGTAAAAGCAGTCAAAATCCCCATGGACATAACCAAGCAAAAGAAAACATAGGGTGAGAAATCAAAGTATTCTGTGGGTCTTATCTTACTGAGACTTGGGTAGTAGCTGTTGGTTCTATTAGGTTATTTTTATTTTCATATTAAATTGATTGTGAGAATAATAAAGAAATATTAAGTACTAATGAGTTGTATAAGAATATAGTGGATAACAAATTCATAAAATCAGACAAATCTTGGAAAAAATAATATAAAGATGAAAGAAAATTAGCTAAGTATTCATTTTACTGAATATACTGGACTGGATGATCCTTTGAAAAGATAGACTCTCAGACTAACTTATGTAAAAACCCAGCTATATACGTTCTACAAAAAATACTTAAGCCGAGATGACACAAATTAAAAATAAATGCATGGGCAGAGATTCCAGACATGCAAATCAAAATAAAGGAGTCGTGGCCATATTAATACTAGCAATAGCTAGGATAAGATACATTAATGATATACCAAATCATAGATGAGTACTATAAAACATATATACATATAAAGGAAAGCATTATTAGAAATGAAAGAGCTTGTTATGAATTTTAAAGTAAAAGACTTGTTCTATCTCTGATAATGAACAGATGTAGACTATAGTAAAAACATAGCAACTCAATTGATTTTTTAAATGGCAACCCATTCCAGTATTGTTTCCTGGAGAATGCCATGGACAAAGGTGTCTGGAGGGCTATAGTCCATGGACTTGTAAAGAGTTGGACATGACTGAGTGGCTAACATACACATAGTATTCCAAGGATATGGCATTATAATGTGTATCATCTGAGGACTATTTCATACAATCAAATCTATAATATTCTTGACCACACAAAGTTAGGAGATAACCTAGCAAATTTTTTTCTTAGTTACCTTTTTAATTATCAGCTGTTGTGAGACAAATAATCTACCCTTACACTTTGGCCACCTGATGTGAAGAGCTCACTCTTTGGAAAGGACCCTGATGCTGGGAAAGATTAAAGGCAAAAGGAGAAGGGGGAAACAGAGGATGAGATGGTTGGATAGCATCATGACTCAATGAATATGAGTTTGAGCAAACTCTGGGAGGTAGTGAAGGACCAGGAAGCCTGGCATGCTGTAGTCCATGGGGTTGCAAAGAGTCAGACAAGACTTTAGTGGCCTGAACAACAATACACTCTTAGGAGGGAGTACTCCAAACTTTTTTAAGTCTTTGCCTTAGTTACATAGTTGAAATAACCTGACAACAGTGACTGCAAGATAGAAGTATGGTGCCATATTTACTGCCTACTATAAAACTTTTAGGAGATTCAGATATTTGTTTCTTCTTGTTTAGATTCCACATACAAGTGAGATCATAAAGTCTTTGTCTGACTTTTACTTAGAAAAATGCCTTTAAGATCCATTCATGTTGCAAATGACAGGAGTAACTTCTTTTTATGGTTAAATAATATTTGTTAGTCTCTGAAGATCCTTTGTTTTTCTGTGTTATCAGCTGTAACATCTCTTCTTTCATTTTCTATTTATTTGAGTCCTTTCTTTTTTTCTTGAATCTAACTAAAGGTTTGCAATTTTATGTTAAAAAAAGTGCTGTTAGATATTGATTTTTTTCTATTGCCTTTTTAGTCTCTATTTCATTTATTTCCACTCTGATCTTTATCTCCTTCCTTATACTAAGTTAAGGTTAGTTTTTTTTCTCCTTTTTCTACTTCCTTGAGGTATAAATTTTGGTTGTTTATTTGAGGTATTTCTTGTTTTTGATGTAGGCATTTGTTGCTATGAACTTCCCTCTTGGATGCTTTTGCTGTATACTTTAGGTTTAGATATGTTGTATTTCTATTTTTATTTTTCTGAAGGTACTTTTTAATTTCTCTTGGTTTCTTCTTGACCCATTGCTTATTCAGTAACATGTTTAATTTCCACATATTTTTTATTTCTGGAGATTCAAACATTAATGATAATGTTTCTAGGGAGTTTATAGCAATTTTGGAAATATGAAGTTGAAGACGGTCATCAGTCATCTGGGGAACATTTGAGTACATGGTCAATCATCTTGGTTTACAGGGCCATCGCTATATCTCAGTTTGTAGTTAATCTCTTCTAACCTGACTTCAAACTTGGAGATTGTTATATACGTAAATAATGAACTAGAAATAATAGTAAAAAAGTCAGATCCAGAGCTAGATGGATCACCCAGATGGTCAATGGGACAAATGAAAACAAAATAGTGGCTGATTTATACAGTATTCAATCCAGTATCAACTTATCACCTATAAGTCAGGAGAAAGAAATTTAGTATATTCAAAAATAAGAGGAAGAAAATTAAAATTTCCATTGTGTTTGAGTCCAGGTATACTATTGGACTGTGATAGAAGTACAAGTTCTGCTTGGGTCAGTCAGGCCATCAATCTATATGAGATAGACTAGTCTGGAGTTGGGAGCCAAGCCAGGTCCTCCATACTAGGTCAAGCTTACTCATCCATAATTCATAAATTTTGGCTCTACTTCTGAACCCGCATTTACAAAACTACTTGCCTGTCAGGACTTAACCCTGCTACGAATCTAGTTAAGATAGCATATTTTATATAGAGAGTGTTAATTACAGACATTTTGACAATGCAATTGGACCCAAAGTAAAGTCCTGGGAATTCACAGCCTACTGCAAATATGTTTTTCCTCTACTGAAGTTGATTAAACGTTTTTCTTTAGAGCTTACCAGGACAGGAATAGCTATAAATCCAAATATCAGTGAGAAACTACAATGATCATTCTCTGGTTCCTGGAGAATAGTCTTGGTTAGGGGTACTGGTATCTTGAAAAAAGAATATGGCCAATCACCTTCAATCAGAGCTTACAGAAAACAGGACAGGCAGTAGGACAGAGAGAGGAGGATGGAGCCAGTCTGATAAAATATTTGAAGAACCAGTGAGGCCCTGATAATAAGACAAAATGAGGATGGTAGCACAAGGTCAAATTCTATGAAACTCATTTTATGAAGAGATTGACTATGGTTTTCCTATAATTCTCACATACTTGTCTTGGTGGCTAAAAATCAATATTATTAAAAAAAACACTTAACTATACTACTTTGAGAATTTATGATCTCAGGATCAGATTTTTTAATGAGTGGTAAAAGTACAACTACAAGGTAAACTATAATTACTTTGGGATTTTTTTCAATACTGGTGAAAGGTTAACTACAAACTTTAGGTAGCATCAAAATATACATCTTCAGCACAAGAGCAGTGAAGTTAGGACAAGAAGAGAGTAACCAAAATTGCAGAATTAATAAGAGGAATGTTTGACCAAATTAAGTAAAACAAAACTGGTTCCTTAATACCATCAACATTTACTTTCCTCCCTCCTCTATTTTAAAGGCCCTTTATGGATCCCAAAGACTAAGGTTCTGCCATGACTACAGTTACTTATAGAACAGTTTCACATTGAGGTTAACTAATGTGTAATCTATCCTATCTCTTGAACCAAAATCAGGACTCCTGTTTCTCATTAACTTTGTCTCTTTCATAGACATACATTTCACATGAGGTGAAACCATAATTGGAGACCAAGTTTAGATAATGTAATCACAGGGTCATTCTCTGTCCTCTGCCAATGTGATCACTTTATGTCCAAATTTGAAAGCAGTTCAGTTCAGTTCTGTCGCTCAGTTATGTCCAACTCTTTGTGACTCCATGAACCACAGCATGGCAGGCCTCCCTGTCCATCACCAACTCCCGGAATCCACCCAAACCCATGTCCATCAAGTCGGTGATGCCATCCAGCCATCTCATCCTCTATCTTCCCCTTCTCCTCCTGCCCCCAATCCTTCCCAGCATCAGGGTCTTTTCTAATGACTCAACTCTTCATCAAGTGGCCAAAGTATTGGAGTTTCAGCTTCAACATCAGTCCTTCCAATGAACACCCAGGACTGATCTTCTTTAGGGTGGACTTGTTGGATCTCCTTGCTGTCCAAGGGACTCTCAAGAGCCTTCTCCAATACCATGGTTCAAAAGCATCAATTCTTCGGTGCTCAGCCTTTGTCACTGTCCAACTCTCACATCCATACATGACTACTGGAAAAACCATAGCCTTGACTAGATGGACCTTTGTTGGCAAAGTAATGTCTCTGCTTTTCAATATTCTATCCATGTTGGCCATAACTTTCCTTCCAAGGAGTAGGCGTCTTTTGATTTCATGGCTGCAATCACTATCTGCAGTGATTTTGGAGCCCCCAAAAATAAAGCCTGACACTTTTTCCACTGTTTCCCCATCTATTTCCCATGAAGTGATGGGACCAGATGCCATGATCTTAGTTTTCTGAATGTTGAGCCTTAAGCTCATGCTTATCTTTCACTTTCATCAAGATGCTTTTTAGTTCCTCTTCACTTTCTGCCATAAGGGTGGTATCATCTGCATATCTGAGGTTATTGATATTTCTCCTGGCAATCTTGATTCCAGCTTGTGCTTCTTCCAGCCCAGCGTTTCTCATGATGTATTCTGCATAGAAGTTAAATAAGCAAGGTGACAATATACAGCCTTGATGTGCTCCTTTTCCTATTTGGAACCAGTCTGTTGTTCCATGTCCAGTTCTAACTGTTGCTTCCTGACCTGCATACAGATTTCTCAAGAGACAGGTCAGATGGTCTGGTATTCCCATCTCTTTCAGATTTTCCACCGTTTATTGTGATCCACACAGTCAAAGGCTTTGGCATAGTCAATAAGGCAGATGTAGATGTTTTTCTGGAACTCTCTTGCTTTTTTGATAATCCAGTGGGTCTTGGCAATTTGATCTCTGGTTCCTCTGCCTTTTTTAAAACCAGCTTGAACATCTGGAAGTTCACGGTTCATGTATTGCTGAAGCCTGGCTTGGAGAATTTTAAGCATTATTTTACTGGCATGTGAAATGAGGCAATTGTGCAGTAGTTTGAGCATTCTTTGGCATTGCTTTTTTTGGGATAAGAATGTAAACTGACCTTTTCCAGTCCTGTGGCCTCTGCTGAGTTTTCTAAATTTGCTGGCATATTGAGTGCAGCACTTTCACAGCATCATCTTTTAGGATTTGAAATAGCTCAACTGGAATTCCATCACCTCCACTATCTTTGTTTGTAGTGATGCTTTCAAAGGCCCACTTGACTTCACCTTCCAGGATGTCTGGCTGTAGCTAAGTGTGAGTGACCACACCATAGTGATTACCTGAGTCGTGAAATCTTTTTTGTACAGTTCTTCTGTGTTTTCTTACCACCTCTTCTTAATATCTTCTGCTCCTGTTAAGTCCATATCATTTCTGTCCTTTATTGAGCCCATCTTGGCATGAAATGTTCCCTTGGTATCTCTAATTTTCTTGAAGATATCTCTAGTGTTTCACATTCTGTTGTTTTCCTCTATTTCTTTGCATTGATTGCTAAGGAAGGCTTTGTTATGTCTCCTTGCTATTCTTTGGAACTCTGCATTCAGGTGGGAATATCTTTCCTTTTCTCCTTTGTTTCTCACTTCTCTTCTTTTCTCAGCTATTTGTAAGGCCTCCTCAGACAGCCATTTTGCTTTTTATCATTTCTTTTTCTTGGGGATTGTCTTAATCCCTGTCTCCTGTATAATGTCATGAACCTCTGTCCATAGTTCCTCAGGCACTCTGTCTATCAGATATAGTCTCTTAAATCTATTTCTCACTTCCACTGTATAATTACAAGGGATTTGATTTAGGTCATACCTGAATGGTCTAGTGGTTTTCCCTACTTTCTTCAATTTCAGTCTGAATTTGGCAATAAGGAGTTCATGATCTGAGCCACAGTTAGCTCCCAAATTAGAAAGCATTTGGGGTCAAACCTGTATCTAGTTTGAATTCACAACTCATTATTGGTCATTTAATGAATATGCCTTATCTTAAACTGAGCTTCCCAGGTGGTGCTAGTGGTAAAGGACCCAATTGCAAATGTAGGAGATGTAAGAGATGTGGGTTCAATCCCTGGGTCAGGAAGATCCCCTGAACAAGGACATGGCAACCCACTCCAATATTCTTGCCTGGAGAATCCCATGGACAGAGGAGGAGCTTGGCAGGCTACAGTCCATAGCGTTGCATGAAGTCGGGCACGACTGAAGTGACTTAGCATAGAGCACACATCTTAAATTGACTTGATCAAACTAAAATAGAGATGCCATTTATCTGTAGAATAGTAGAGAAAATGAAGTGAAGTCGTAACATGGTTGAACTTAAATGTATGTGCTCAGTTGTGTCCAACTCTCTGTGACCCCATGGACTGTATGTAGTCCACCAAGGTCATCTGTTCTTGGAATGTTCCAGGCAAGAATACGGAGTGGGTTGCCATTTCCTATTCCAGGGTTGTACTGATTCTAAATAAAGAATTTAAAGGTCCTGCAAACATGAAAGAGACATTAGAACATGTTGAGAGAGGGCCAGAATGCCAGTGTTTCAGGTACCTGGACTTGGTTCAGGAGAGTTCCTGGCATTTTCACTCCTTTCCCCCCTGATAACAAAAGAACATGTTTATGCCAGCTAATAGCATCACCTCATCTCTATGCAAAAATATTAACTCAAATCTCTGGAATAGATTTCATAAGGCACTTCTAGTATTAGTGCTACTTGTACCACTCCCCATCCTAAGATAGAGTGGGCTAACTGTTCACACAGCAGTGACCCCTTGTTAGATAACACTGTCACCCTCCTCCCAAGAAAGATTTTCAAAGATGCCTTCATCATCTTCA